>JABFQC010001559.1:0-18879 GCA_022817085.1 Psilanteris sp. ZL-2020
CATCTATTCCAATTAAAATGTACATATATTCGAAAGTATACTTTAATAATTATTTCCAACATAAGAATAGATCACAAAATTTAATTGCAAAGCAATTTCAACTAATTAACTGTCTCGTATATTGTAATTTATATATTGTGAATTGTAAAGCCATTATTTTGTTTGATTATTGTATACGATAAAATATTTGGTGGGAAAAAGTGATGAAAAAATTAAGACGCTATTAACATTTTTTTGTAATTTTTTGAAAATTTTATAACATTTTGAAACTCTAATCTAAATCATTTTGTGCATTTCGTACAAATGAGTACGTAGCATCGGTTGATTCTCCTACTTCAAATGGATGAATCATCTGCTCGGATGTCGTGTCGTGTGTGCGTCCGTCCACTGCAGCTTTGCGGTAGAAGTCCTGTGTTCCGCATTATCCAACCAATATGAATACAATTTTTAATATTTAATTCAAATATTATAATAAACATATATTGTCAAATTTTTTGAGTTTGCTAAAATATTGTTTCAATTTAAGAAAGTTCCTTAAGTAATTTATTTTTTTCAATTGAATGTATAACATAACATTTATGATATATGTTATTCTAATTCTAGTAACAACATAAAATGATTTATTACTTTTCATCGTCAATTTTCAGTAAGAAAATTACTTCTTCAGTTTCTCAAACATATTTCTATGAAGATGACAATATTTTGTGAGTGATTCTAAGCACCGTATATCGAATACTATCAAACTGTCGATTTAACTTATATACGTTCAAAGGATATTTCGGATCATGAAAAAATAATGAAACAATAGATTTGATAGTTTATAAATAATAATGTACACAAGAAATTGTTCAAAGTAAATTTTTGTTATATTTTATACCCAGAATTCTGTGAATTTTGAAGAATAATATTGTTGTGTTCTCAAAATAAAGTTACCGAGTTTTTGAATAATTTAATGTTATTTAAAAGCTCAATCAATAAAATTCATTATATTTTTTGCTTTTGTATAAATGACAGTCATTGAAAACAAATATTCAATTGGAATTTGATTTAAATACATTTCATTTAATTCAACAATTATTACTGTAGTATATTTCATGATGAGGTACCGCACTTACTCTCATAATATTGTAAACATTCATTATAAGAATAATCAAGTTTTCCAAACCTATATTACCATTTTATATATTTTTAAAGAAACAAAGACGATTGTCTTTAATGCTAAAAATGCATTCATTATTCCATTCAATTCCACGTTTTCCAATGTTTACCTCCGTTTAATCTTTCGTAATTATTTATCATCTTTTTATTTCAACAACTTATTTACTCATTTTCATTCCACTGATTTTATACAATCACTTTAAACACAACGTTAGCACGCTTCAGTTCCTATTTTGCCGCGTTTTTCATGTTTAATTCTCAATTTTTCTTTGATCGTTTGTGTTTTATTATCATTCTTTATTAATATAATTGCCGTTTTTCATCTTGCCTTAGCCGGTCTCGGCGATATTTTTGTGCACAGCACCGACATAAATATAATCACGGACGAAACCACAATCAACTTGCTACAACTCGAATCATGCATCGCGTCAAGGGAATCTTATAAGTACTCGCAAGCCTGGGGCATAAAATACGAATCCATTGCGATTGAAGTTGACAGTCGTCTTCAGCTCTTAAAGGTCGTCGGATGGATGAACGGGTTTTGAAGTCGGCGGTGCTTTGGCTGTCAATGAGTATGCAGGACGAGGCCACCGAATTATTGATTGTGTCAGTTAGTTTATAATAATTAAGTTCATTCGGTGTATTGCGTCAAGGATTAACGTCACACTTTTCAACATCGCTTCATAATCCCCGGTCTGGTCGAGCGTGTGGCAGATTGTAATGGTGGTAATACGTGTTCGATTTGTCGGCAAAGTTATGCTATTTCAAACTTTGCCGAACATTCCGCGTTGATGTATTACATTTATGCTTGTCACACGCGAAATACAAGTTGCCATGATGAATCACAATGAGATTGACATCTTCGCTCGATAGAATTTCTTTGCGCAACGACGAGTGTGCGGTCGCGGCTCGGGAAGGGGATTTCATTTGGAACTGGAGCCAAGTGAGTCCTGGAATTTAATTACAAATACTCCGAGTGTGATGGAGAATAATGTCTTTTTAATGCGGTGCCGATGCGTCCATGTGACTCGTTCAAATCAACGACTTCAAAAAGCCAAGTTTTACTACGAGTCTGTCGTCTGATGTACTGCCGTAATATCCTTTCATAATTATCTCAATGACGTCTTCGTTTTAAAACACCATTGTCTTAAAGACGAAATTTCCACTCGGAGTTAATGAATGCGTAATGAGCGAAGAAGTTTTCTGACATTATGGTTTTAATACGTATTAACCTTGATCGGTTACGTCTGCAAAGTTTTATCGCAGCTTTTTTGCCCGAGGAAAACGCTAAAGGTCTGCACAATTTTTTGAAGACGCACGTCCAAGTTTCTCGTACAACTGTCAGTGCGGAGATAAAGCACTTCCTAGCTTTAAAAACATATTTGATCTCCGGCCGACGTTCAGCTTTCTGCAACGGTACCTCAAAATAGAATGTCTTTTTGTGTATCGGGAAAGCTGAGCGTCGCGTCGAGCCGTGGAAAGTATTTTTCTTTTTTCATTTTTCCGCCATCTTTTTTTTCGTTGCCGGGGTTTCCGACGATGAGTACTTCCAAACTTGCGAGCAACTGGGAGAAAAACGAACTTCAAAATTCTTCTAATGGCCACTCTATGCGCTCGGACTTTCTATCGAACTTTCACCGCGAGTCTCAGTTACAATAGAACTTTCGTGGTTCAAGCGCATCGTTGGGACGCGACAACCTGGCACTTTTTGAAAAAAAAAAAAAAAAAATCAGTAATGACGCAGCTGACGGCTGCGTTCGTTTCCGGAACGATTACTTCTGACTTCAAATGTCAAGTTCATACGAATAATAATCATACTCCCGAAGCGAAATGATGGTTTTGTCTCGATTGTAAATTCGAGATGGAGGGCAAAACGTGGGAGCATTAACTTTTCAGTAGAAATGCTTGTGTTTGGTCAGACGTGAATGAAAGCTGGACCAGGAGTTAAGCGAAAAATGTTGCAATTTTTATTGCTAAACGGACGCAGACTGCTTTGAAATACTAGAGAGGCACGAATGGGGATTGATAATTAAAGCTGTTTCACAATAGCTTTTTGTCTTATTCAACAAATGCGAAACATGTTGAATAAATTGTATTTCAGAATTCCCGCAGACATTCTGATCTACGATTCTGATCGTATGACCTTAGGCACACGAATGATCGTTCGTTTAATTGAGACAGAAACCTGTAAAGTGCCAGATGATTAAAAGAACATCACGTTTCTAGCGTATACAGGTGTAAATTGAAATCGTGGCATAAAATTTAAAGATTTCGAGAATAAAATCTATTGTATATGCATGTGAATGGCGTATGAATTGGTGTATTATATTTCCTACCCTTAAACAAGTTGGGGTTCGAAGCTGATGCCCGACCACAAACAGGGTTTATTGTGCTTTCGCTCGTACTTCGCTTTGCAATTTTATTCCTCCCATCACTTGAAACGTTGAATAGGAGTAAATTGCCAAGACGAGCGTATGGACCACAACAAAATCAGTACGATTGAACTTCAAAATTGTCGTATACAAATCTGGATGAAAAAACGTGTTTGGCTTGTTTTGCTCCTTCCCTTCATTTCTCTCGTCTGTCATCTCGAGCAAAAGTCAAATGCTCCGACATTTTACAAATTCTATGATTATTATAACAATAATAATTTGCGTCTCGTTATTACAATTTCGACTAATACAAATTATAAGTATCTGAATTTAAGAGTAATTTTCCAAATCAAAGAGTGTTGCGATTCCTTTGAAGAAAACTTTTACTATCATCCCGAGAAGCAGAAGAAGTGAAAAGCGTGATTGATTTACTAATCACGAGGTGAAATTGATCTCTTTATGCTGCAACTTCTTTCCATTTTTAATTTTGCATTAGTAATCGCAACAACTCGCAGTTGATTTCAATTTTTCTGACAGTTTCTTTATATCTTTTAATTTGATTATACTCAGAGACTTAAAGGACGCGTTACGCTAATTAGTAAATATTACATTTATAACACCGATCGATGTATGATTATTTTTGTTACTCAGTATATTATAAAAATATTAGGTACATTTATAAATGACGTTCGTACGCAATATTGAAAGATTAGACGCTTACTATCACCGCGGTCGAAAGGAAAAGTGACGAATGGCAGATGGAGAGGAAGTTGAGGGGAGGAGGACGCAGAGAAAGCGAGACAGAATTCTGTCAAAACAGCGTATAAAAAGGGAACAGAAACCTACGGATGCGTTGGTTCCGGTATCGACCTGCAGGGCGTGTCTCTCTCACCGGGGAATCGCGCACCGTCAACTCCGACCCTCTCCTACTCCCTACCTCCATAATTCCTCTCCCCGTCTTGACGTCTCACTGCGACACTCGCCCCTACTTATTGCTATTATATCCTTCATGCAAAATACCTTAACAATTCGGTGCCCCTTGCTTCAAACTTCTCGACCTTTCCTACTTCTTTATCCGAAATCCTCCAGCCCCTGCTTTTAATCAAACCAACGAAACAAAACGGTTTTCGTTTGTTTTTCAAAATTGCGCGCTGTACTTTTCCCAATCACTTTTTCGAATTAGAGGCTCTTGTCTCAGAGTGGCGCTTGCTTGTATCTTTGCGGAACCAGTTTATTTATGGTACTTTGCTGTTATCCGGAGACGTTGTTCCAAGTACATAAACAAGATATTTACGAGATAGGGGCAAGACTGTTAATCTCGATTTTACGAAGTAGTTTCCGAATTTCGGCTTTACTTTACGAACAGACCGGCTAGATTATGGACAACGACTCCGACCAAGACAACTTTTTTTAAATCCATGCTACCTGAAGTGAAAAATTGTTTGCAGTTTAATGAGTTTGATGCTTATTGTGGACGGAAATAAATTTATAAGTGATCAAGTTAGCCCTGCGCTCAATTTTTTGCGGTACAATTTTTTAATGTCCCTATAATAAAAGTATTATTGTTCATTCTTTCGCGAGCTTTCAGTTAGAAGATTATAAGAAACAACTTTCATAATATTTTACAAAGTTATTAACCGTCACTCAAGCGTTACAACATAATTATGCAATTTTACATAACTGTACATAATAAAGTTAGCTGCAATTATTCTCACCTTACAGCAAGAAAATTAAATCAGAAAGTACAATTATCGCTTATTTAGCGCAAAGTTAAATATTACATTATCATCGACAAAATAAGTTCGATTAAATTTAAATAAAAATACAGTCGCAATCTTCTAACATATATTTTCCGTTAGAAGGTTAAGTCATCGTATTGACATTGAACAAACCTACGAACAAATTATAATAGAAGTACCTTTATTTCTAGACTGGAGTAAACATTAAATGTGAGGTTGTAACAAGTGACCATCTATTTATCATCGTCATTTCCTCTCTCGCTTCAGTGTACATCAATCAGCAGCAACCACATGAATCTGACATTAAATTTCTACCATCCTTTTCCTGAACTAACACATTATTAAAGTAAGACCATCCAAGTCATGCATCTATACTTGGTGGCGAAAAGTAACTCTACCGTGGCTCTAGGCGTCTGAACTTAAGCGTCGTCATTTATGTCAATATCAATATCTTACTAATATCACAGTTATATGTCAAAGGATTTTAAAGTTTGTTTCAATTTCTTTGATTATTTTCAAGGTCCCATTTCGAGATTTGTTTCCATTCACTGCAACATGATGGTTTCCTGAAATATATTAATTAAATTTTAGATAAATATGGCTCACCGGGTAAATATGAAAATGGAATAAAAATTCGTCGTAAATTTTATTATATCGACTTAAATTTAACTTGAAGTTGCTCCCCCATCTTTTTCATTATTATTCTAACTTTAGATTTCCTCGGCTTATGATAATAATGGCGCGCTTCTAGAAAAACAATTTCATTTCCTTATATTTGAAAGAAATTGTGGAAAAATTCTAAGACAAGTTCAATTGGAAATCAAACATTATTTTCGTCAGTCTATCAAATCTTGTTAAATCAATATGCTTTAAACATATCAAAACATTTTCAATTGTATATGTTATCTTGTTAGAAGAAGCGCTTAGTATTTAAATTTCACATTTAATTTTATATGTATCTAGTTATACCGTATTGATTTTCGTCTTGAAAAATGTATTCATGTATAGATTTATTTAAAAAAAGTCATTATCCGATGACAATAATAAATTTGTTATATCTGTTATATCTGTTATACATAAAAATATTATAGTTTGTAACGGTTAAATTGTATTCATATTCCGAAATCATTATGATTGAAAGTTTAATAACCTTTTAATTAAAGATACACGACTGTTTCACAGTCTAATTTATTAACTTTTCCGACATTCAATTTTGAATTCATAAAGGATTCTATTCTCGTAGCCGTATTTCAATTATGTAAAAGTGTCTTCCCTTTGTTCCGCACACAACAAATAACAAAATCCCATTTTACATTACACACATTTTGCACAGTTCATTTTATTCTCATTGTTCTAATGTATTCTTAATAAATCCTCTTCGACTTTCCGCTATTTTCTTATGCCTTTTTTGCGCTCTCAAGAGCCATTCTCCATACTGCGTATATTTCGCCAAGTTATTCGCGCAACAACTCTTCATTACTTTTTATTAGCCTTCTCATTGTGCACATTCTACGTTTTCATAAAACGATTTGCAAATATCTTACGTCACATAACATAATGCACTACATATTTTCGTTTTATTGTACGATCGTGACATGACGTTTGAACCAACGAATTACTCAAAGACGGGCTTCGTATTTGTAGTTTTATAATTTTTTTCGAATCTTGTATAATACTGCAAAAAGGCGTTATTAGACCAAGGT
Organism: Psilanteris sp. ZL-2020; assembly: GCA_022817085.1. Taxonomy (NCBI): domain Eukaryota; kingdom Metazoa; phylum Arthropoda; class Insecta; order Hymenoptera; family Scelionidae; genus Psilanteris; species Psilanteris sp. ZL-2020. The sequence goes on from JABFQC010001559.1 coordinate 6,973, forward strand.
TTAATTACGAACTGCATAATGGTACAAATGCTCTCAGAAGAAAAAAGTGTAAGAACATTTTAAATCGTTGGAAATTGAGTGAAAAGATACCTGTCGCTTCTTGACTCAACTGTTTTAAACTATTTCAAAACTCTATAATCTATTATGAAACAAAGTTCTTTAATTCAATTGTTACTCCTCGAAACTAGTCTAATTGTCGCAGAATTGTATACTGTTGAATAATTTCGACAAACTATTGAATTTTCAAGAAGCTTTCGGTGTTTCAAAAATGCTTAATTAAAATAAAAAGTGAGCGAACTGAGAAACTGCAACATTTCTTAAATATTAAACTAAACTGCAAACGACGGATTATGGTGCTTTATTTCGTTTCTCTTTGAACTCAACAAAATTCACCTCGTTACCTTCCACTCGGTAGCATTTACATCATACGAAAACGGTTCACTTCAACTTCCAACTAATATAATTTAACGATCAACAACACGGTTCAATCTGTTTTGGAGTCAACATATAATTATTAAATCTTAAATATTTGCAAAGCAGTGTTCAAAATTTAATAAATATCCCGATACAAAAATTGGCGTTCATTTAATGTACAAATCGAGTTAAAATTTGTTTAGAATGTAACTGGAAAATAAATATGAGTTACTAATAAATTCAGCAACAACAAATAGAAACAAACTAATAATACAGACTAATTAGAGTCAAAATGGAAAATATATTATTATAATCAATTTTATGAATATATTTCCCTATGTATAACAGATATTTGTAAATAATTGTATTATTTTCGTTCTTTTAATTAAATTAAATCATTATTTTAATGAAGTTTAAAATATATTTATATACATTAATATACTATATTTTATATTGAATAAATTATTAATATATTTGACTACATACATAAATCGATGAACCAATGTTCAGTATTCTTGAATCAAATATATGTAGATAAGTTCAATTAATAGTTATTCAAATCGAAAAATTGGATGGGTTTTGAAAAAAATATATGTTAATTTTGATTCAACATTTATTTGACGCAATGTTATTCAATAAAACAATTATACCAAAATAATAAAATTTACACAATTAAATATATGCTTCTTCTCTAGTTTGCAATTCATTCAATTTCAATTATAAAAGCAGAACTGTTCTCCTAGAGAAGTACACGTTATTCCCTCAATGAAAAGCTTCCTCCAAGCACGTGTTACATTTCGTGATCTGCTCGTACACAAATTGAAGACTCGTGCCATTCGATTACACAAACTTCTACTTAGTTTTCACGAACGGATTTTGTTTCATTCTGACAAGAGGTCGCGCTGAATCATCTTCAAGAGTGTGTAATGATTATCTCGGAAAATATCCTAGCGCGCGACGTGGCAAAGTACTGCATATAATTTTATTTCAACTTTACGTTATTATCGCGTAATTGAAGTTGTATTTCTTTCTTATTGGCCTTATGGGACTCTTCCCCTGGGCAATAATAAGCGAAAGCTTTCTCGCTGATTCTGTCTCCGCCAAGCTCCTTGACTTTCTCAGAGTCTGCTTTGCAGATTACCCCGCCTTAAAGAGTAGTTTATTTGTTGGAACAGAAAGAAAAAGAAAAGTGGCAGGAAAAAGTTCAATCAAGCGTCCATTACTCTGCACAGTGGATTGAAGTCTAATTGAAAAGTTGACTTTACGCAACTAGTGTTAAATTCATAAATTCGATTTATGAAGGAGCACAAGTATCTTAAGAATATAAGTTAATTTCACTGCAATATTGTCCGAACAAAATATTAATTAATGCATATTTGTATTTATGAAAAATATTTAATTTTAATGATAAATACGAAAACAAATGATTTGTCAGACAAGGATTTCGGCCCAGATAATAAATTTAATCACAGTTAAATTAATATTTAAATGTGAAGGTATTTATAAGTAATATCAAATTTCAGTTTTAAATTTTTGACTTTTTATTATTATCAATAATTTTGTATGATTATCCTTACAAGTAATAGATAATTTAGAGATAAAATAGAGAAATTTAATGTCATGAATTTTCATGAAACATTTATTTGTAAAGAATTTCTTAAAAATATATTATAACTATAATTCTTAAATTGATCCTAATTTAAATAAAAGTAAACAATTATTTTAAATATCAATAAATATATTTTTAAATAGTTTCCTATTTATGAAGCTCAGGTAACGAATAGTTTACGTAACAGACAAAGTTCGAAATAGAATATGTATGAATTTGTATTGTAGGAAACTCCTTAAACGGTCAAACTCCTTGAAGATTGTAATTGTCTAAATGATCAAACTATTCAATTGTTTAAACTATGCAAGTAGTTATTTGACAAATATATGTCTAATACTACATTATTTAGATATATATATTAAAACTTATTTGAAGATTCATGGCAAATTAAAACTAAAATTTAATTTTTATTTCATGGTAAATTGTATTTAAACATAATTTTATTTATGTCATATATAATAAGCCATACCGATATACATATGAGAAATAATATATGTTAAGAAAAATTAAACAACAATCCTCGCAGAAAGAGCATTCATATTTTGAGGCAAAATACTCATTCACGTTGTACGTTTTGTCTTAGTGCATTCAATATTTAAAACATCCTACATTTTTGTCTCTGATTGCTGAAATATCGAGAGTTTATTATGAAAAGTCTGCTGCTATAAATCAAAATACGACAAATGAAACGTGATATTATTTTGTGTATTAATTTTCGTGCAACGAAAATGCCGGGTCAATAATATGCCCGGGGAATATTTGGAATTGACAAACATAATGTAATGGTCCGAATAATACGTGCTTGAAATCGATAAGAGGGACAAACGTAATTTTCCTGTAATTCGACCACTATAAATTTTACTTCTAGGGTTATATGAATGCATTAATTTCATTGAATATATATGTACCCTTCATGCGAGAACCTTGAAGCCCAATCAGTCATTCTTTTTCTGAGTTTGATCCACACATTTAGTTTCCACAGATTGATATAAATTTATTACAAAATTTACTATGGTATTTAATTTCGTCATGATTTTTAATATTTTTGATGAAAATCTGCAAAACAAAATATCAGGAATTCAATTGATATTAAATCTAAATATATATCATTTATAACAAAGAATACAAATATTTGGTTGGTCTTTTTTATGGTTTACATTTATTTTTATAAAATTTTAGGTAATTAATTGGTAGATAAATTTTGACTTGAATATTTAAAAACACCAAATCCACAATTTCGACTTTAAAAATTGCATGCACTGCTAAAAATATTCATTAACCTTGGAGATATAAAAAACCAAACACCATCGTTGCAAAGAAAATGAAAACATTATTATGAGTTGGAATTTATTTTCAAAAGAACACGAAGAATACAATTTTGTATATACATTCAATTTACTATACTATTTAAATTTGTAGAGTGCTATTAAATCTTCAGAGTTGCTTATAGTTTCTCAATATGAACAGTACTTTATATTATTTATACTGTTACTGCAAAATCTTGTTATAAGCGATAAACTTATTTGCACATAATGTAGATAACGAACATCATGAAATAATAGGAGATGCACAACTTCTTATGTTCGATTGTCGTTAATTTCAATTGCGCATTAGTATGAAGATTAAATGCAATTCTGTAATATAAGTACATTAGTAACAGTGACTACACTATCTCGTGATAATTCTTGACACACTATTGTAATAATACTCAAAATGTACACGTCATAATCTTGGATTCAAAAGTCGTCAACGTTAAAATGTTTTGCGAAGGAATCTGATGTCAAATTAGAATTTCTATTATTATATAACTTTGCAGGTTAAGTTATTTTTTGTTCTAATAAACAATCTATGAACCAAAATGTGCACGTGTATAAATTAATTCCTACGACAATTCATTCAACTAAATAAATGCATTTGTTGTTAATAATTTATTCGTACACACTATGCTTCCTTTATTCTTGAATTGCGCAAGAGGTCTGTAATTAGAGACCCTTCTCAAGAATTTATATAAATTTCAAAGATAATTTATAGGTCCACAGTTTCCAAGATAGACTTTTCTTTCGTTCAAGAACAATGAGCCACCTTTTACCTACCACATAAGGATAGATTACTCTTTCATCAAAACTTGGCTGAAGTGACAGACTAAATGTGGATGTACAGAAGTTAACTTCTTCTACAAGTAGTTGTTAATTCCATCCAGCCCGACAGCAGAAAAGTTCTCCGTAGCCGTTAAAGTAATTTTCACTTCTTCTTCCATGATTAGTGGACACTCTTCGTCATCGATGATTAATCGTAACGATGTTATTCCAGAGCCTTCTTATCTGAAGCATCTTTATTTATTTTCCCAAGTCAAAATTCTAGCTTCTGACATCCAATACAAAAAAAGTGTAATATCAAATTTCTAGATAGATACTATTACACTCTGACTCTGAGTGCAATTTTGCGAGACACGACACTTTTAACATCCGAAATTGGCTGTCAATGACAAATATAGATCTGGAGAGACGTTACTATATATCGGTCAAAATTTGTGTACGTGCCGCGAAGTAATAATTTGTTTCATCTTCAAATTTGTTTCTCAATATTCAACGTATTTTTCCTTCTCCTCCCCCTGCCCTCCGTCCTTAGCGGAGTGACGGTTTTCCATAGCAGCGAAAAATTTGTCCCAAAATAACGCATTAATAATGCGCGGGGTATAAAGATACATCATTTTTATCTTGTCTAACCCTTCATGAAATATTTCGCGCATCAGATTTGTTCACGCGGTGCGATGCCGACAAAACATTCACTAACGCCGTTGTTTTCAGCCGGGGAGTCACGTAAATCGCGCAAAAGCGACATAAACGACGCAGATACATGTTCGATTCCAATCTTTATACAATCGCAGAAAACGAGATACATTTATGTATATTTCATAAACCTTTTCCGTTTTACCGGCACTTACCATAAGGATGTCTTTTACTCGAGGAGACGCGTAGAAACGAACCACCGATTTGAGAATTCACTTTCACGCGGCTCGCATGAGAATGAGGATGCTGCGAGTACATGTCAATATGAATAGGAAATGGTAAAATGTGATGGATACGTTATAGATGCGTACCATCCATTCGTCGTACGTCGTAATACGTCGATTTACGCAAGAAAGTGCAAGCGCAAGAACGTCGAAGGAAAAACTCAGTTTGCTTTGCAAATCGATGCAATTGGCTTTGTAAGATCTTCGATCTTATAAAGAGCAGAATGAATTATAGAGACGGCTTTCACGAGTGGAATATCGTGTTTGAATGACAATCGGATGAAACTTTTGGTCCTGGACGTAAGTTTGTTTTGTTTTTTAATATAATATATATAGTTTAAAATCTTACTAGGATAAATACTAATTAAGTATGATTCTGGAATTTAAGGATTGATATTTTCCCATTTGCTGAAACATATCGTTCTATAGAAGACTTAATATATATAAGCGTTTGGTGGGGTGTACTGAAATACGGAGCCAGAATCTTATTAAAGGTCTTGATTACAATTTGATGTTGACTATGGGATTTCTAATTTGTAAGTATATGTTACACAAGTATAGTGTATACATTTGCGGATTTTGTATACTTTATTTGCTATAAAGTATTTTTTTTTTAATATTCGGTCTTAATTTTTTGAAATACTACAATAATTTATTTTAAAGGATTGAAATATTATATGATAATATTTTAAGAGTGCAGATGTCCTTTCAAATACATGTTAATTGTAGCAATAAACATAACTGTTCCGAAACATTTGCACTAATGAAAAACTGATGATAAAAAAGGATGAACAAAACAAAGTTTGGTTATTACGTAATATAAGAATAAATGCGAATCAATATGACATAAAGAGTATTAATATAAACATGTTTATTTATCGTAATATCGAAAAATGTAAATAATGTTAATAAATATTGTATACGAGCATTTTTATAAATGAATTATTTATATTATGCATACTTTGCATTTGAATATCATAATTTAAATATGATAATATAATAGTAAAAGAATGGCCATTTGTAAAAAAATATGAGGGTTACCAAATTTCTTAAATCAAATTCTTTAAGCTTGTTTGCTCTAGGAAAAGGCAAATTATACTTCGAAATATGGTTATTGACCTAGAGTCCGTGCCAAGTTTAAATGTATTTGACTTAGAATTATTCAAAATTTTCCATAAAGAATGGAGATAAATCTAAAACTTATTGACTTATTGACAATAAGTCTAACAACACCAAGATGTTTTTTGGTTAATTTCAATATTCTAATTAACTTTGACGTCATAATTTTTTTTTAACTTGGAATTAAAATTTCACATTTAATAGAACTTAATAGTGCATTATGTAAAAGTAGTTATAAGTAATTGCAGCAAGTTGTTAACATCGAGATATAGTTATGAAACGATTTATTCCTCTTGTTCATCTACTACCTGTCCATGAAAAAACTGTACTGTGATATGCATTTTATTTGAGTGGTTTTTGAGTTTTATTTAATTGGTTGCTTTTAATGGATAAAGTATATGAATAATAGGAAGAAAAAACATAGAATTATTTAACTATTCACTTTATGACTATATTTACAGTTATTGTATTCGAGTAGATATATATACTGAATCCATATTTATCATTAAATTGTTATTAATCAACGTAATCATTATTAGAAATTACCCGCAATTATTATAATTGTATTCGGATATTGTACTTTATTTCATAATTATTTAAGAAATTGGTTATAATAAGTTTATAATTTTTTAAAATGTTGAAGTTTATTTTATTCTGTGATATATTTTAATATAGGTATATTTGTCTTTAATATAATTTGTCAGAAGTACAGGGCTCTAACAAATCAAAAACCCATCATAATAAATCATTGCAGACTCTTATATATCTTACAAGATTTTATCATATTACGTTTTATCCTTAATAAAACATGCAACATACTTTTAGCTATTAAAAGACTACATTTTGATAAACCCTTCTAAACACTATTCTAATAGAACCCATCAGTCTTTAAGCAATGGGATTATAGTTTAATATATTGAAAAAGAAAGGCACAAAGAAATTAAAGCCACCTAAATCTTTCAAAATTAATGTTTCTCGTTTAAAAAAATAACAAGTAGATTGAAGAACATTAATTACGGTTATAATTAAAATTAACATATAATTAAATAAATAAATATTTAAAAGAAGGAATTATGGTTTTCTCAAAATTTTACTATTATGTTTTCCAAAAAAGAAAAAAATGAAATTTTATTTATCAAAATTAGGTACTTTGTTTCAATATATATTGTGATTAAATTAAATTTTATATAGACGATGTCACAATAAAACTATTAGCCTGAAAAAGAATTATTATTTCTGTTCAGGAAGAATCATCCTCTCTAGCAAAATAAAATTTATCCAAGAGTTTCTAAGTACCATCAAATGGTTTACAAATACAAATTACAATTTAGGGACGGATGTAGTCAGGCGGAGTAGCCTGAGTATGATCTTGGTTAATAGAATGATTATAACACCGATCGCCTAACCATCATTTAAATAATAAATCAGATTGCGAATTTCTATTTTTGAATTAAGAATGATACATATTAAGCTTGTTTAATCTGATACATTATATGAAAATATTTTCATTTATTTGCAATTGTAATATTTTATTGAAATTGAAGTCTTTTTAATAATAATATTTATAAATATATTTGCAATCATTTTTTTAATTATAATTTTAAGACTCATATGTTAGAAATTTCAGGAATGAGTTATTTTCGTGTTTATATTTTGATTTGTATTTATTGTGCTGCAGCCTGCTTTAATATAATAAATATCATTTTTAACTAATTAGAACATTAAACGGAACATATTATTTTATTAATAAAAAAAATAAAATATTTATAATCTGAATATATAATCCTACAATTTTACTAGAAATAATAAAATACTACATGAATTTACCATAGATAATAAAAGTAGGATAAATATACAAAAATTTGAATAAATATTGAACAATATCACAGGTTTTACACATTTTATACAATATTTTAATTTTTTATTACTTGCGATAATTTTTAGCTTTTATTTATAATAATTTTATTATAATATTCAATTTTTAACTATTTTTATTTTTGACATGATAATAACATATTACAATTCTTTGTATCACCGTGTTAACAATTTTTAGCAAATAAATACATATAATTTTTAATACAAATGAATGACGTAATATAGCCATATTTAGTCAAACGATATTTGAACAACTTATGAATGTATATATGTTTTTTCGTCACAAAAGATAAATTATATGACAAGCGCATATACCTACGTTCCTTCTGTATATATATTAAATCGTTTTACTAACTCGAATAGGTAAAGTTAAACATTTATATTTTTACTATAGTAAATTTAAATATACTATATTTAAAAATAGAGGTTAAAATAAATAAGGCAACAAATTAGAATCTATTTTTCTTTTATTTTTACCTAACAATGTGATATATTAAAGAAGCGAATACTTTGAGGAAAAACAAAGGATAAGATACATTCTTCAAGTTCAATAGAAAACGTTAATGTTATGCGATCCAATTTTATTTTGGTTGCACCACATACTTTTCGTGATGTATTTATATCTAATCACAGAAAATAAATTCGTATTTACTTTCATATTTCTATTATCTGTGTATAGTTTTATTATTAAATATCTGCAGAATTTGTTCAACATTTTTTAAATTAATGTAGCAATTTATGTTTTCATTAATTATTTTTTGCATATATTTTTTACTAATTATTTAATTTTATAATATTTATTTACATAGTAATTTTAATTATTCGTGTTAACAATATAGATAGATATAATATTGTATAATTTTATATTATTCTTATATTCATAATATTACAGCATTAATCCTTAAAATCCCTACAGATTAAAGTAACAAAAAGAGATAACAAAATAGTATAAACGAATTCATTTAATACACTTATAAGTATATATTTGGTGTTAAAAATATTGAGTACTCAACACTGCAACAAAAACTATTCGCTAAATTATGACTAAATAGTAAATTAAACGGCAATAAATGCGTTTTAACGCGATGGAAGAAACGCCGCGTTTTAAGAATATTCATTACTTTTTAAATGCAGCTTACTTTTCGTTCGTTTTTTCGCTATTTCTATTAATTCAAGCAAAATTCAAATGCCGCGCGAAATATTCGCAAAATTTATTCCATAAATAAAAAAGTTTCCGAAATCAATTGCTCCGAATAGCACTTCAGCGATCCAACATTTATACTTTACACAGCTTAATACTTTTTTCATAAGCACTCGAAAATACGAGGTATCATAATTCACGAACAGCGACTTCTCATAAAAATCGACCTAGCTTCTGATAAGAGAGGTCGACACTAGTGTCGCATGTGACTTATCCTTCTACTTTTTTCGCTCTTTTCTTGTTCCATGAGAAGGTACCTCGACGAGGTAAGGCTATACATTACAACGAATATACAATCTCGTACTTTTGCAAGTGAACTCGCAACAGTTCCTTCAATTTATTGTACTTCGTGTTGTACATGAATATGTAGAGGCAACTGCAGTAATTGATAAATTATATACGGGTGATAATAATAATCAATGGTGAAATTAAATATAAACCTTCATATTTATTGTTATATTGACGTTTCCTTTTGTTTTTGCGTATGAATATTTAACGTAAGTCTAATGTCAACTTTATTTCAGAACATTGGAGGGCAGGTTATTATTAAATAAAATTTATTTAATTTAATAAATTGATTTGAATTTCTATTTGTAAGTGCGAATTGGTACTACAGAAGAATTAGTTTAAATGAAAATGACCATTGAATATCAATATTTCGTTTCAATCATAATAAACCTATCAAATTTCTGATTATATTTCTACTAGAGGATTAAATTCAATTTGCTACTCTTCTGATTGTCGAATTTCCACTGTCAAATTTTACCAGCTCCAATAAGATATACTTTTTGCATACAAATTTATTTTTAAAGCTTTTCAACTAAAAATGATTTATTGTTGTTGAAATTATAGTTGGGAATAGTCATTATGTAATAACTATACTCTACTGCGGTTAAAAGAAAAATTAAACAAACCTAAAATTTAATTAGAGTATATCTTATTTTAATTCAAAATTATGTTTCGTATTATTTCGACTACATCGCGCATTAAAAATTTAATACGAGTTGGGTAATGTTAATAAATTTCTTCGATTTTATGTATAAACTTCTTCGACGTATGTTTGATAAGGTTGACTTTCGTACGCATTTTTGAATTTGAAATTTTTGAGTAATTAAATATTGTTTTATAGTATAATTTAATATTTATGTTGTTAGCTGTGGGATGGAATTTTTGTAAAAATTTTGTAAAAAATAAAATGTAAACATTGTTAACAAAAGCTAATTACATATTAATGATGTGTAGTTTACTGTGCCGGAATTTGCATTGCCTCAGAAATGAATACGGTCATTTTATATGTTAATATAATAAATATCAACTCTTTGAAATGAAATATATTTATAGGATAATCGAATGGCATAAATGAGTTTGAAAATTTGAAATAATAATATTTTTAAAAATACAGTTTATGATTATTGAATTAACATTACACTAAATCCTATACTTCATTAGTATTTATCATGTAAAATATTTAATTTTTGTGTATTAAAATATAAATATAATATAAATAAGATATAAAAATAAAATAGTAATAACATACAACGATTTTTAGAAGTAAAAGATCCAATTAAATTAACTGTAGTTAATAATTATAAATTATTATAAATTATTAATCATTATTCTTATGTAATTAGTTATTAGCTGAAATTTTATTGTTTATTTCTATAAATTCATTACTGATTTACATTTGTTAATATCTTTGGTATGGTATGGTACAATGACATTTCAAAAACAATTTCTTATTATTACAAAATATTTAATTATTTATTCATGCATAACCTCAAGTATAATATTTTATATAATTATGAAATCACTTTCTTTATGTTACAGTTTATTATAATACATACTCAACAATAATATAATTAAATTTGAAGAATCTCTTCTCATAACATCTCGTCATCAATGCCATTATTTGCAAGCTCTCGACTCTTGTGTAGTCCAGCATCAGTCTAAATAACTCAATTAGAAACGTTTCTCATACTATTCCCTAGACATTTCTCGAACTAGTATATCTTTTCATGAATTAATTTCAGATTAAATATAAAGCAATAGTATGACAACATAGTTCATTATATTGTCATGGTCTGTTAAATAAATATGCGAATGTGGATTTTAAAATATTTATTACCAAAACATATATAACGTTATGTACTAAAACTGTTATCTTTTGTGGAAATATTACCTGAACAAAGGTTGAAGATTATTGTGTAGTATAAATAAATAAAATATATGTTTCGCCGCAGATCTTATGTCCTCTTTGTGCAAATCTCCTGCTGTCAATACAATTCCAATCTTCTAACGGGGATTATTATAATGGTATCCAAGACTATGCAATTTCAAATCCGTTTGATAGTCGATCAGAAGCAGCCTCATTGCTGACAGTTAAAATTATTCATTGCAAGACCCGATCAGGAATATCGAGACACAATTGGTTTGAATATCAAAATTTCATTAGCAAATCATGCAATGTAAAAATGTACACGAATTTATAATTTCCAGTCATGCTGTTTAAATTACGTTATACGATAAAAACCAAATTGCAATTAAATTATTTAAAATAATTTTGTTACAATTAAAACTATTAATAGCATGTTGTCATAAATTAATGTTATATATTGCAAATAAAATATACCAAACAAAAGTAACTTCCTACAATTAGTATAATAAAATTATTTCAAT
>JABFQC010001560.1:0-18874 GCA_022817085.1 Psilanteris sp. ZL-2020
ATATATATATAAATCAGTTTATTTAGGTTTTAATTTGTTCATTTATTTTGTGTACTTAGTCTAGTTAAAATTTATGTTAATTTCTCAAATTTAGAGGTTTTAATCTAAACTATAGAATAATTTTACTTTTTTATAAGAGAAATTAATTTTGTTATTAAATCATATTTGTGCTCTATTATAGATTATTATTTGATTATAAATAAAACGATTCCTTTAAATCATAAAATATTTCTCTTTATTTATATATGATTAGTTTACAGATTAATTTATTCTTAACTTTATTAGGTCTTTTTTAAGAGTGCAGGACTTTTTTCAGTGTATCATTGGGTAACTGTGATTAATATAATAATAATATGTGTTTAACTTTAAATAAAAACATCTTTGCGTTTAACAACAAAATATAGTTTAATTAATTAATTTTCAGTTGAAAAAATTAAAGTTATATTTCCTTTGCTTCTTAATTTGAACACCATCAACCTTAGTTTACTTGAAAGAAATAAAATAATTGCACGTATAAATACTAACTATGACAAAATGAATTTTATCAAATAATTCTATGAATTATAAGTATCCTTGAGATATCTAAACTTGACTACTATGCCATATATTAAATTCAACTATAAGATTTAGTTCCCTTTACACTAAAGTTCCCTTTACAATAGTTAAATCAACTGTATTATACTTCGTAGCACTATGATTTCTGTCAGTGTATATATATATATTTACAAGTGATTAGTCCATTTCGGGCCAATATTGTCACAAACCCAACACGCGTAATGTACGGCTCAAAAACGCATAAACAATCAAACAGGCGCGAGCCCATCGCCCCCTCCCTTTTTTTTCCTCATCCTTGCACTTGAATAAACCATATAAAAGCTTCGCCCAAAGCTATTGCTCGAAAAACGCAAACCTGATTCCCGTCGCTTGATCAATGGCCTTCCCGAAATAAGCATCTTTCGCCATAAATTGTATGAGAACAAAGGACCGTTATCGTTCGCTAAACGATTCGGTATAGCATTCATGATCCGGCATAAATTCAATAATAGTCCTTTGCGCCGCGAGGGGGTATTCAAAATATCGTACGTCTTAATCCTGACATAACCGTGGCCCGGGTCTCGTATAGAAGGCGAGCTCGCGGCGGTGAAAAAGGACCGCCGAATGGAAGAAACGCGCGTTAACGCACGTATCATAAATATATACTTTAACGACTCATTGATCGTCGCCGAATCTTCGCGCCCCTGCGCGGATTAATTCGCGTACAAATTGTTCGTAAATTCAGCACTTGGCTATGGTTAATCGGCACTCCGAGCGCGTGGCGCTTTTTGCCCCAGTTTTGGACCCAACGTCGAACTTTGCGTATACGCGAGACAAATTATTGACATTCCGCGGCGGTGATCTCCCCGCGGCGGACGGCGGAATAAGAATCGCGCGCGGTTTTTTGTTTCAGTCCTCGTTTTCGCGCACGGACGTCCAATATCAATTGGGATCGCTGTGCGATGGTCGCGCGAACGCGCGTCTTCAATGATTCATGGCGCCGCTTTCCGGGGCCGCGTTGTTTAGAATTTAAATAGAATTTGAGAACGCAGACGGAGTGAATACTTGAGTTGTTGTCGCGGAAGACACGCGGCAATTCGATATAATTTGCGCTTGCTCTTTGCGTTGTTCATTCGAGCGCGGGCCAAATTGCATTCCGTTGAATCAGTTTTTATTTAATTACAGGTTTTTTGTCATAGCCGCTGTCGCTGAGCGCACGCAAAACATTAGCGACAATTTATTAAAACTTTGAAGCCGCGGATTCTTTGTTATGCATATTTCTCGTTGGCAAAAATTGCGATAAGGTTATGGCGGTTCGTCGTTGGGTGAGAATGGACTGGACTAATGGACCGGACTGTTTTGGCGACTGTCTTAGATTGTAAAAAATTAAACTTCTGTGTAATGAAGAGAATAAAAGTGCCGGATTTAGTTAATATTTGACAACACACAGAAAAACTTCAAAAATTGCTATGTTGATAACACTAATTTGTTACGACATTAAAATAAAATTCTCAAGATTACTGTTGATAATATAGTATTAATCTAAAAAATAGAAGGACACTTTGGTATGAAAAACTATATTGTAACAAGGAAAAATCAGTAATTATTTATTTGTCCAAATTAGTGATGTAAACAGTAATTTTCTACGTTTAATTTTTCTGATTGTAACTTCCCTAGTAATTTGATTAATACATGCACCATAGATTTTCAACATATCATTCCTATATGACTCATATATTAGTAATATATTTTCAATATAATATTAATATATTACTATTATATATTAATTTGAAAATATTTTATTATATGATCACTATACTTTAATAAATATCAAAAATATATTGAAAATATTTGGTTAATATATTAATCAAATTACTTAGGTTAGATAATGAAAGTAGTATATACTTTTCGAATTTCGAAAACGAACAATTTCAATATGATGTCAATAAAGTTCTTTAATCATTTTTAAGAAATAAACATTCTTTGTCAATAAATAAGTCGATTCGAGATTAAAGGTTGTCAACTATATTGTCATATTTAGACGATCTTATATTTGCCATTGACTTATTCATTGTTTTAGGGAACTTTTTTTATTTGCGTGCTAAAATGGAGATATTTTTATGCAAAAGACCTAAATAAATAGTATCTAGTAATAAGATGCTTTTACTATCTATTATATAAAAGAGTTTAGAAATAAGATATTTTTATACCGCGATTTTTTATTACAAGTTTTGCAGTCGAGATTGTTATTCGTGGAGTTCTGAACTGTGGGTTTAGAATACAATGATAGAAAAAAAAAGTATTAAAATATCAAATGTATGACGAAAGTGTCGTATTTTTAAATATAATAATCCTAGAAAAAAGTTATAATATAAAATACCATACTTCTAGCATTTTGAGGATAATATTATGGAAAATATACTTTCAAATTTATAGTCATTTTTAGTATACCATTTTTCTACATGTGCATAATACGTTTAAATAATTTTTAATATTTAATATTATTTTTTCTTTCCATGTTTAGTTTTTATTTAATATTTTAGGTTATAAAGATAATTATATGTACATATTAAAAATGAAATATAGAATTATTATATAAATGCTATATTTTCGAAAATTTCTTTTTAATTAAATATAGAAAAATATATCTTCGAAATGTTAAGGTTATTATGTGTACACTACTAAGAAAAAGTGTACAAAGCGACTTATTTAAGTCACCAGTTGTTTTAATAATAGATATTTTGCGTTCGATTAAGACACTTAGACGTCTTCATTAAGTCATTTTGTGTCTTAAATAAGACACATATATTATATTTTTTAGCAGTGTAGACCAAAGAAATCATTAGGATATTCAAAATCAGAGTTGATATAAAAATCATAAAATATTCTTCAATTAAATAAATATAACTCGAATAAAATAAAATTTAAGAGTCAAATTAACTAAATTTATACAAAAAATATTAAAGAGTCAATACATCGTAACTGATTATTTAATAAAATGATAAAATTAGATTATTTTAAATAATATGTAAGGTTAGACAAATTTAACTCAAAATGGAGTAGATTGTTTGAGTGTATTGTTCCATAAATGGTCACATTATAATTTTATTTTACTTATTAAAATGTAACTCAACAAATATAAAATATAATAACATTTGATTAAATAAGTTACAGTGTCTCAATTAATTACAAACCTCGAAATAAGAAACGATTTCAAAGTTTATGCCAAAACAAACTTTTACCCTAACAATTAGCACTGTTGTAATTCCAGTTCAATATTTAACAGTTTACCTGTTGGACCAACTGTCTATTTTTTTTTCATGTTTGGAAAAATCACGGTTTACAGCTCATCATGCCGACCCCACATTACCGAACACGAAACTCACGTAAAACGTTACTTCCAAATCACTCCGAGTTTTCGTTTCCGAAATCCGCGCGTTTAAAACAAAAACGGCACCCGCAATTTTGCCGAATTTCACACAAACGACGGCAAATAATGGCCGCCGTTTTGACGCTTTCGTTACGCGTTAAAAACGTTGCGTCGGCAATTCTGTTCTACTTAAAAAGCATTAATTGTTTTCGGCGCGGCAACACTTACAAGACACATCTGCGAATGATTAGAAAGAAGCGCGGCCGCGCGCTTGATCCCGGAAAGAATATTCGAAACGACCGCTGGTCGTTTGATTCCATCAGCGTGATGCTCGTTGGAATCGAAGCGGATTATTTCCGAAGGGCCGAGCCATTTGCATATCGGTTTTATTTAAATTGAAAAATTATGCTGGCCGGTTGCCGCGATGATCGGGCGCTCAAAAATGAACGCGCGCGTGTGTTTGAACGTATAAACACAGACGACAGCGCGACGGTAAACGCTATTGAAATCGTAATTGGTTTGTCACGTTTAAATTGCTCTTTTAAAATTTAATTATGATCCACGTACATCCGATGCGTAATATAATCCGGTTTGACTAATAACGTTTATTAGATTTCGTAATTCATGAGGAACGCGTGAAACACGCGTCGTTGAATGCGCGCGTTTATTATTGAACGCCGACAACCCATTCGCCGCGAACGCATCAAAAATTTGCATCGCGACATTATCTCTCTCGGGTTTGCGTCTAATCATTCGCATCTGTGCGTTGCCGTCGTTTTTGTATATAGAAACGCGCTCGGCGTTTGCGACGGCTTTTCTGACGCGCGGCGATGAATGATTAAGCGAGACAATAAATATTTAAGTGCGACGGCGATATCCAAAGTTACGCCAAGATCGTGCTGATTCCGGTGAAACTGTTTTATTAAATTACCAAAAGTTGTGTTACTTCGAGACAATTTCATTTCGCTAACTACACGATAAAACTTTTACGCGTTAAAGCAACGGGAAACAATGCGTCATTATGAGCAACAATAATTCGTCCGATGATTAGTTAATCAATGAACTGAAACAAAAGTGCGTTCATCCGGCAATTGTCGACAAAATTAGAATTCGCGGATGATTAATTAATAATGTAGTGAAAATTGACTATAAATCGGAGATTATGCAAACGGTGGATGGTGTATCGTTCCAAAAGAAGGGGTATATTAAGTGGCCATGTCAAGGTCAGAATTTTAACCGCATAAGTACATCATAAAATATTAGTTAAGTCATGAGGGACTTGAGCCGATGTGGAATTTTTGTCAATAATGATAATAATAAAAATCATAAAACATAGGGGTCCTAAACGGGTTTTGGGTCGAAGGAATTTGTTTATTTATTCATCGAACCTTAAACTGGTTATGGGAAGTAATAATAAATCTATAATATTTTCATTGCGTTTTCCTGATCCCGTCAAATCATTTAATCATATGAACACCGCTTTAAATCCTAATTAAATAGGTTCTCATTAGATGTACCGTATTTAGACCCTACATAAAATCTACATTAAAAACTCATCGAGTCTTTATGACAATAGCGTAGATTATCCTTATTTTACATTTAAACTTTGTCTGGCATAATCAGTGCCTTACAACGAAAACAAATGTCTGGTTTTGCAGCTATCTTTAAGGCCTGATCAGGATAACCCAAATATGGATCCAAATACTACAATTCAGTGCTGAGAAAGTTTCTTATATGTAACTTTTTTAAGACACTAAGTTATACTAATTTAAGATATCAGCTCTCTTAATATTAAGACACTTGGTCGTCTTATTTAAATTATTTTGTGTCTCAAATAATAAAGAGGCATGGTTAACAATGTTAATATATATTTCTATAGAACCTATATATAGGGAAACTTCGATTTAGAGATTATCCAAACAACCACACATTAATGATGGTATTCTTAATCAAATTTCTAGTTTAAAAAAATCGTTTCCCGCATGGAAAACCGTCTGGATTTAGTCCGTTTTCTGCCTGTGTGCCAGACTAAATTAGTATGACGCAATAGTTTGTTTTCCAGACTAATTTACTTTATATATTTTGTAGGAAAAAATACAAGTATAACATACATGGCCACACTACAACAGCCGAGATTTGAACCGGTGACTCCCAGTTAGAATACCTTTAGAGACTTTTTAACAGGAACGGAATATGTGTGGTGGCTTTCAATAAGACTGTTAAGGCATTGTTTCTAAAAAGTCGCGGTGAATTAATGATTAGGATTCCTACTTTTATAACTCGGAGGCAATATGGATTTTTTCAGGTACCTAATGAAAAAAGTGAATTAGTTTGGCATAAAGTAAGATTAAAATATTATATTAAAATAACTTATTTATTCATTTCATATATATTTTTAGTCTGACAAAAAGGTAGAGTCTAGCAAGGCCAGACTCTATAGCAGATTGTCCATCAAATTAATTCAATTATTGCCATACTAATCTAGTCTGGCACACAAGCTGAAAAAGGACCAGAACCAAACAGTTGCCATACGTCTGAGCCATACTATTTTCCATATCACCTGCCCCATTATTGCCATACTATTGCCAGACTGATTTTTTCCACTCGAGTTAAAACACGATCTCACACTTTTCATCTTCCTCGATATTCCTTGCGAATCCTCCTTATTCTCCGCCCACCATGCCCAGTGTTAATCCCTCGATCCAATTTTTAGCGCGCCACTTCCTTTCATCCCAATTAATCTATCGTCGCAATTGCAGTCCTTCGGCCGTGTAGCAAAGGCTTCGAAGTTCGCTCTAAATAAATTACACCTAATCGGATTTCAATCGAGTGGCAAAAGTTTCCGCCGTGCCGTAATTGCGATCGCTACGTTTGTAGCGCGGCCTGTCATATTGGCGCGAGTCGCGTCTTTCTCGCAAGGATACATAAAGCCCCGGCATCACTGCTAGAAAAATGTATCTTACATATAACTTCTTTCAGATACAAAGTGACTTATTCCAGTCACCAGCTGCGTCTTCGTACAAGACATTGTGCATTTTATTAAGACACTCAGGTGTCTTCATTAAGTCACTTTGGCTCTTAAATAAGACTCATAAATTACATATTTTCAGCAGTGATCCAAAATCCACTCGCAACAACAGACGAGTTTCGCGTGACGAAAAACTGCCATTTAAGTTTGTTTCCTTGCGGTCTCGCTGGGTTCGCGTAGCCGCGACGCAGCGCGCCAACTTGAAATTTTATTTTCCGTCGTCCTGCATCCGCCGTTGCCTCCTCGACGCGGCGACAGACTCTGCCGAGCGTGATTTGTGCGATGCGTAGCTATATAAGCCGAGAACTTTCAATATCGAAAGCTCCGGTGCAGTTTGCCGTCGCCATCCGAGAAGGACGAGAACGATAAGAAAAGAGACGCCCAGGGAAGAAGAATGATCCTTTAAAACTGGTTCGCGCAGTAATTGTTTCGCAGATAGGAAGCAGCTTCGCTCGATGAGCTTCTGCAAATGTCTTTGAATAACTTCGCAAAAGACATCGGCAAAACTACTCGGAACATTTCAAAGTGGTTACGGTACTGAGGCGCGGATGGGGGGGAGATTCCGGGTAACAAGCCTTGTCGGCTGCTTCGCTCGCGAAAGCGAGGACGTCTTTAAGAAACAAACGAACTGCGAAGACCAACTATTCGTTCAAAAATGAAGACGACGCGGCATTTTTCGAAGCAGAAATTAAATACTGCTGCGACTCGATTCACGCAGACGCGCCATTGCCGTTCCTGCCCGAAGTCGGTCGCGTTTCCCCGCGCAGGATGCTTTCCGTTCGTTTAATTAACTCGAATTATATGCGTGTATTTCGTTCGCCGGACAAATCCGCAGTCGCCGGAGTTCAATTGTGCAAATTTTCTGATCATTATATTGGAAAAGATTAAGGCGGGATTAGGTTTGATAAGTCTGAAATGGTTAATTAATTGCTCGCAAGTTTGTCGAACGGTTTTATTATTTATTGCGAGTCTGATTAAAGTTGAGCAATTTGATTAAAAATTTCGGACTTCGGTAACTTATTGGCTGTGTGATAGAATGTAAGTCGGCGATTACGAGCGGACGCTTTTTGCACACGTCGTTCGAATTTAGCTATGGGTTTTGATTGTCGCGTGCGTTTTTGGGTCGGAGCGATTGCGCGAGCGTCGGAATAATTATATACGGTGGCAGTTTTGTTAATTTATTTATTCGATCAAATTTGCAACGCGCAGCCACGTACCAACGAAACCGGAATACTTTGTATTATTGTTGTATTATTATAACAGTGTATATAATTGTCTATAAAATAACGTATTGTTATGTTTATTACACGGAGAAAAATAATCCCGAAAAAATTATTATTTAATGTACTCTCTACATCTGAATAAGTGAAAATTAGCTTATTGTAAATGGATATACACTTATTGAAAAAGTCCAGAGTCGTCCACTTACAAAAAGTGACTAATAACATTTTGGAAAAGTTAGTAGTACTTATTGAAAAAATATTTTTAAAAAAGTGTAAATTCAATAAGTGTAATAATAAAATTCGGTTCTTATATTATAAACCTGTTTTAGTTTACCGGCCACCCATCCTAGTAATGAACGTCGCAAATTCTGCTTAACTACCCCCTCCGCTGTGTGCGAAACTCCCACTATGCGATCTCAAGTCACTGAAGTCAATATATTAATAGTAATAATGTTACGGAAATAAAGTTTTTACTTAAGAAATGTGTAATTTTCACTCATTTATTTTTAGACATTAGTAGTAAAATGATCAGCCGCGTAATAATTTATTAAAACTATGCAGATTTTTAATATATAATATATAGTAATTTGTACAGTTTTATAGAAATGTTTATACATTTTTAAGTTCAGTGTTACTATTTATATAGTAATTTGTTTTTATTTATTTTTCGCAGTATATAAAGCACACTATAAAAACTGTTACAAAAATATCTTATTTCAAGACATTTTTATACAAAAGACAGTATAAGTGTCTTATTATTAGATACTATTAATGTGTTTTGCATGAAAATGTCTCGATTTAAGACAGTTGTTTTAGTAGTGCATTACATTTTGTTATAAAAATGTATTTATTCGTTTAATAAAATAAAAGTAAAGATTATAATAATAATTTATTTAATTAACCAACTAAAATACTTTATACAAACTTGGAATTAAAATGAAAACAAAATATTTTCAGTGTCATTTTTGTTTCAATTCAATACATAACTAAATCATATAAATTGTCATTCGAAATGATCAAATTACGAATCCAATTACGAACTTGCATTTCCTGATCCAGTGTGTATTGTTTGCAGAAAAAATTTGTTTATAGCAAAACATATTACTATTAACGAACATATTAATTTACATGCTTTAAAAAATGACGGGTCGGAAATCTGACGCATATATAATTATAAATAGCATGCGTATATTTATAATTAATATTCAGATCTACGAAAAATTTGTTACAAAACATTTATTCGCATATATTTCTATAATCGTGTAACTATATACCCGTTAATTTACAAAGTTCAAAAATACGCACGCTAAAGGACACGTTTTTTTCGCAATTAATCAAAATGCACAATTGCAATACGTTCACGTGCGATCGCCCGCATTCATCATCCTTCTGAAATATAATTATACATGATTGATGATTCAATTACAGTCGTATCCGCGAACAGCGAAATTCGGAAAAAGACGCAAAATCGTGTTACTTTTTAACTTCCCATAAATGTATATATTTGCATCCCGGCAACTGTTTTCACCAAGTTATACTAATACCTTCAATTTCCCATCAAACTCATTATAATGGAGCGTGCTCGCCTCTGCCGAAGTTTTCCGTAATTTTCATCTGTCCATTCCATCACATTATTTAAAGTTTACTATTGTTTCTTATTATGAAAGTTTGTTAAGTTTCAATGAATTAATGTAATTAGGATTCCAGTGGATTCCCGTTTGATTCGATGTGAAATAGTCCGCGTTATAAAAAAAAATATGAAACTAACACAATTGATAAAACAAACTCGGCATGATTTTAAGTTTTTATTATTAAAGTTTCATTTGTCTACTGCCATTCACGGTCAATTTAACAATACGATTTTTGAATGAATAGACAGAAAGTTTTATTAATTTTTTTGATTGACCGAATAAGAGAATATTAATGTCCCTCAATCCCATCCCGAAATGGATTAAAGATGTTTTTTTGGATTATTCCGTCAGACACGCGAATTTACCGCTCGCAAATTCATCGATTTATTGCAAAATTTCCGGCACCGTTTCAGGCCAAGTCACACAAAACATTAATCAATTCATTATTTACAATGTCAACTATCAATGAACGGTGCCTTTGAACCTATGAGCGATTGGTTATACTTTTCTACGTTTTTTTTCTGTTTTTTTTTCATCTCATGCTTTATGCTATCGACCTGCATTATTAAACTCAAATCAAAACAATCGCTGATCAAATATGTATCTCACCTTCAGCATATTATTTCATTCAAATTAAGTCGCGCAAAAATTCGGCATCGCTATACGTGCTACGTATATTTGTATGGAAACGTAAATGTTTGGTTAATGATGTGCTCGCGCGTAAAATACGACATACACAATTGAATGATAATTACGAATAAAAAGCTGCTAATTAGTAAAAGGATCGTCAAACAAAGGCGTACGGTATTTGGTCCCACGCCCGTTTAAAACTTATGTTTGTTAAAACAGCAAAAAAAAATCTAAGCAGCGGTATTATTAGATTCGTGTACATCCGAAGTTGAACCGAACAAGAGTAATGAATTCTTTTCAACAAAGCGCCAAAGAGAAATTAATTTAAATCCCGACAGGACGAACAGAATCATCTTGCGGTTCGTCTTCTTGACACTCAACTTCATTTCATACTTTTCTGAAACTTAAATTTTTGCCTTGTTAAATTTGTTTTCGTCTTTTGATGGAACAAGAAATGTTCTTTCTCATTAATACAAGTTAGCAAAGTGTTCCATTCATCGTTTCTCGAAATATTAACGATCGCTCGCAATTTTTCTCGGTTTCTTGTTATAATTAATTTTCGAACGCGGGTGAAACTTACGTGCATCGGCGCACCGAATGTCAAAGTCTATACGATTGGACTATCATTGAAATAATCACGATAAGCAATTTGTAATGAATGTATATATAAAATAAAAATATTATGGTCTGCCGGCATTTTAATTTATTGGCTCAAAGTTTTAAATTAAGTAAAAAAGCGCTCCGCTGGACGAGGTTCTAATTAAACTTTTAAAATACAAGTTTTAAATAATAATTATAATTAACGCCTGCATTGAAATATTTATTTGAAAAATTGACTTTATATTTCTTAACTTTTTATACATTTTTTAACCAACGTACGCGGTTCATTATTATTATATTACATCATAATCAATTCGTCATTTATTATAATATTAATTCGCGTGGTATTAATTTTGAAAACATGCGAATACTCGCCAATCAGTTTTAACAATCAAAAAGCCGAATAGAAATATTTGACACGGGGTATAATAAAAATGAATTTCAATCATCTCAATTTCCGTTAGTTAAAATTTTAGAAAATTGCAAATAAATAATCGCTTCGTAAATATATTCGTTTTGTTAAAAAATTTTTATTTCATGGATGAATTTTACAATTTTAATTATCGTAGTGTTACCATCATTACCAAAGTAATACTTCTCATATTTTATATATTATATATGTAATATATATATTTAAACAACTTTCATTCTTATTGAATTCAAATCAAGTTTATCTTGAATTTCTGAAGGGTGTATTGAATTCAATACAATAATCTTCTTTTTTTGTATATCATAGATTTTAATTCAATATCGACTCACTGACGAAAGTTGTGTGTACGCGTGTGTATATGTTCGTTTTTACCAACCCGTATAGTTCGAGTTAAAATTATATAAACTTAAAGCTGTACATATTTTCTCTACGTTCATCTCCGTTGGATTTCATTGTGCTGTTATATCTGTTTTCACAAAAAACCACATCAATGACGCTTTTTATGAAGTTAGGTGACTGAAAAGAATTGACCGAGAGATTTGTAATTCATATTTTGTTCACGTCCTAAGAGTATCCTTAAAATCTCGAGTCACAAACAAAATTCGACATATTACATACACTTACTATTGTTTGTTGATTTTCTACGATATTCCGTTCCATTCTACGGTAAACAAT
Source organism: Psilanteris sp. ZL-2020 (assembly GCA_022817085.1). Lineage (NCBI taxonomy): Eukaryota > Metazoa > Arthropoda > Insecta > Hymenoptera > Scelionidae > Psilanteris > Psilanteris sp. ZL-2020. Next base: position 12,122 of record JABFQC010001560.1, read on the forward strand.
AAAAATACTTGATTCAGTGTGTTCGACTCAACAAAGGTGATTCGTATGCAACTTCCAATGCATAATTCAAAAAAAATTTATAAAGAGATTTCTCCAACAAAAATATATAGGGAATTTGTTTTACAAATCGCGATTATATATAAATGTTTAGAACGGAAAGATATTTTGACTTTAATATAAATTATATTGATATGGTATTTATGACGGTTTAATAGATATTACGATTAATTCAAAATATACATTTTGTTATAGTTTAAGATGTAATTTAGAATTAATATCACCACATCCTTTTTTTTCACAAAAAATGTCATTAAATTAAAAACGTTTAATGAAAAGTATCTAACTTAATGCTTAATGGATTAACGATTATAGAATCATGATGAAAAGATTCAAAACATATCGGTAATAAATTTTATTTGAAAATTAATGTTCTTCATGACTGCCCATTACAATTATAGTGCATAATTCTGAAATTTCAATATATATATATATATTGTGTGTATATATATACTATCCATTAAAATTCAGAAACGTACCTCAAATTTCAGACAGGATGTTGAATTTTGATGTGCCTTGTTGTTTTAAACATAACTCGCCTCATAATTTAAACACCACTTCTCACGTATTGTTGTATTTTCTTACCAATTATAAAAAATGGCAGATTTTGCAAAATGCGTAAAACAATCAGTTTTTAATTATAAAGCACACTTAATTTCAAACTTTAATTGTAATTCAATTGATTGTTATTCCAAAAAATAATACGTTAGTTATTTGTTAGTTCATTATATATAGATTTAATAATTCCATATGTGTATATATATTTATAGATACATAGACTCATATTTAATACAAGCATTGAAAATCAATCAGACTGAAAAACGTTAAAAATAGATATGTTACCTAGTATTTAACAGCTATAACAGATTCTAACCTCAAAATCTAGCGTTTAACAGTTTCATCGTGTAACATATGCAAAAGTTAATTCAATTTGTATTTTGATCCAGCATGAAAAGCATATTCAATGAACAGATTTTTAAATTGCTGGAACGGATTATTTTTCCTGCTGTAGATAAAAATTATATTTAGTTAAATAAAAATAGAATTTCTAAAATTTCTAACAGCGATAAAATACGTTGTTGCTTTATAGTTTATTTTAGGATATATAGATTAATTAATGAAATCGAATATTATATCATTTGAAATACAAATTCAATTGACATATATCTGCAACTTTTTAAATACCATTAAATACTAAAATTAATTAGAAAAATATATGCGAGGTAGATTTTCAAAATTCTCAAGAAATACCACATCTTTCATCTTTTATACGGGATAATTAGATTATGTAATAATTAAGTTCTTTCAAGCGAAACGTAATCCTGTTATTATAAAATATATATGTAAGGGATTATCCAATTGCCGTTACAGATGTACTTTCGACTTCCATTGGTAATAATAATACTAATAATAATAATTTATTGTTATTAACGTTGACGATTAAATTCTCTGTTAACATTTTTAAAAGATTACTTTCACGCACCTGAACTTGGCAAAGGAAATATTTAGATCATAAAAATTAGTTCAAAGTATTCTGTATTGCATCTACTTATATTGCAAAATGTTCGGAATGAATGAGAATTGGCCTCATAAAGGTCTTTAATATTCGATCGAAAGGTATCGCCTCTGGTAATCGTGAAGCTATTATGACTCTAGTTACAGACACGGTGAAAAGATCCGTTACCGCAATAGAGATCAAAAGAAAACAGAGAATTTCCTAATGTTAGTCGAAACTTTGCAGCAAAATTTAAATATTCCAATTATTATAATAATATTAAATTTTTCCATCACCAAGTCAAATCACTTGCGATATTCACCGTTCAAACCCATAATTTTTCAATCAAATTCAAAAACCGGATTTTCATTCCATTTAGTCATACAAAACGTGAACTGGAAATTCCTTTAATTCCCGCCGCAATTGCAACGATCAAAAATTGTATCCAAATATTCGCGACCAGAAAATACCCGATTCCATAATAATATCCCGTTGAAACTGATATTAATATTGAATTTGCGCCCTGTCATTTTCTTTCATTCCATCATTATTTCATTAAAATGGTCTTAAATTGGTGCAAATCTTATTTGCTATGAAATTCAATTAAAATTGCATGTGCATGCACGCCAACGCGACAGATTGAAAGCGGCATATATAGCGATGGCGACAAAAAACGTGGCTTGCGCGGAATCAATGCTTTCGACAGCGGACTAGTTAACTTTATATTGCAACGCGCGTTGTACATTTTTCGCGTCTTCGTCGATGAACAAGAACACCTCTCGTCACGTATATATCTTATCTAATTTGCACGCTCCGCTAAGATTAACCTTGTTTAGTATGCATTGTACAATTATCAACACGAACTGGTCCTGCTAATAGAACACCTGACGATGCAAATGCAACAATCGCCATAACGCCGATATATGCGCGGGTTATAAAAATGACATTTACCATAATAGTTGTCGATAAATGCGCTATCGTTTGCTCGTCAAAATACCTTGGTAGAATTGAAATTGGACGCGTCCTGTCATTGTGTGGTCCTAAACGGGGTGAATTCTGGTATGCCCTATTAGCATTTCCTTAACTGGTCAATAGAAGGACATTCTCGGAAAGCCTTTCTAAATCATCTGTTAAGGTCTGCCAGATATGGCCATGATATAGATTTCCTAATATATTGTTTAGATAGGCTGTAACGAGGGTGATACATGGTGTGCCTAATTAGTACCAAATCGAGATAGATTGTTTATATAAGGCCAAGTAAATAAGAAAACTAAATTGTATTAGCTTAAACTACATTTGATGATGGCAAAATGGCAATGTTCAGGGCCTGATTAGTTTATACTTAGATGTACCACACGTGGTAACGTTCAGGTTATAACAAAACTAAAATCAAATGTATATGGTGTGGGGCAACAGCGTTTCTACACATCGAAAAGGAGTTAAGCAGCAATTGGATAGGTGACCGTTGTTTCAGAACGTTTAGAACATAAATGATATTTACTATGTATATGTTTGTAAAGATGTTCTCGTTTATTTTTTATTTAATAAAAGAATTATTATTCCGGCCTGCTGTTAAGGGCCATAGCATTTCCAAGTACTGCACTCATCTATTAGCATATCTGGTTGGCCTCATGAATACCAAATCGGGGCCATATTTCTACCCGATCGAAATTTCTGCTGCGGTCTCATCACCCTAACACACACACACCTTCAACAAACGAACATGATTTTTGTCAGATACAGGACTTTCGTTAAATATCATTTCAATTATATCAATTGCGTGACAAATGACTCAAGTTAATCCAGTTAGCGTTGAAATGCACAACGTTGTGACGAAGAATTAAATATTTAAAGACATTTCATACTCGAATTGAACGTTGTTTATCGAATAAACGGCGAAGCTGCTGAAACGTATTTATTCGGCGAATTGCACTCGTGACAAAAATCAAAGATCCTGCCGGCTCCCGTTATCATTATATACAAATTCTAATTCGCGGCGTTATTATTCAATTATATTTCACTGCGGATAATTTATCTGGTTTTATGGTTACGGGCAAACAAGAATATTTACCGTCGATCGTAATGACATTCCTCCCTTTCATTTGTTCATTTATCAGACAGATCGCGTTAACTCACGGGCTTGTAAAATAGACGAAATCGAAATATCCGATATTCCAATGAATTTGACTCGTTCGTTTTGCGTCGTACGTGTTCCGGGACGCGTGAATTGGAATTTCATTTCATTTTAATTGGATGCCTCGTCTCATTTCGAGATCGTCATTGTAGCAAGGATTGCCCCGGTCGCGAGGTCCTTCGCGTGTCTTAGTTACAACTTTTGCTTTTAATTCATGCGCATTGGCATTACGCTCTGAATGACGCATTCAACTTTATAGAACTAATTAATTTCATAAGATCTTTTCCACATCCCATACCCGACGCAACCGGGAGAGAGAGAGAGACAGAAAGAGCAATTTGTTATATTTAATTTCGCAACCTATTATTCGTAAATAAAAATCATTTCAATGATCTTAAATGGAATTAGCTTTTCAAACGAGTCGTTAATGTAGTTAATTAAATTAATTAATATAAATTAATTACGGCACAGAGATAATGGGACTTATTAGCGAATTCGAAACAATGGGTTATTATTGTCAGGACTTTGATTGCACGTGGTTAATATATATAATATATATATATTATTTACGGAAGCTGATGGAACAAGAGGACTTCTTTTTTCTCACACCCTGGAATGTAATTAATTAAATATATATAGACTGAATTTATAATACAAATCAAAATTAAATTTTTAGCATCAGAAATATATTTTCTAAGATCGCAATTACGTGTTTACAAATGAACTCTGTAAATCTGAATAAGTGAAAATTCACTTATTGTAAGTGAATAATAATATATTTATTCAATAAGTGTAATAATAAAATTCTATTGTCATATAATATACATGTTTTACTTGAACGGTCACCCATCCAAGTAATGAACGTCGCATTTTTACTTAACTACTCCCTCCGCTCTGTGCCAATGCTGTCACTCAAGTCAATAGTATATTATTAATAGTGATATTAATCAATTATTAACAGTAATAATGTTACGAAATTAAATTGTTTAATTAAGAAATGTTTAATTTTTAGAAAGATCGTCACGTAATTGATGTACATGCACGGAGAAAAATAATGTAGAAAAAAATACTATATATACAGTAAAAGAGGGATACACTTGAAAATACAATAAAAATTACTATATAATATAGTAAAAAATTGTCCATTATTTGGAAATATTATAACGTCCATTACAAATTTTACTATATTATATAGTATTTTTTATGGAATTTTCAAGTGTATCCCACTTTTACTATATATATAGTAATTTTTTCTACTTTATTTTTCTCCGTGTGTACACAATGAGATAATAAAATGAAATAACCCGCGCCCTAATTACACCATTAAACAGTAAATTCCACTATATTTGAATCCAAAAACTGAACATAAATTTTGAAAAACGTCTATAAATTTTACAACACACATATAGCATTTAGAAATTATATATATGACGCACATATATAAAATCGCGGAAATAAAGGACAATCTTTACGACTTATTTGAAGCCATTGGGCTTCGTTATGAAAATCCCATCCCATTTTACTACTTCAATAACTCCTGATGTACATAAGCGAAATAAAAAAGCACCATAAACCATCCGGCTGGCTTTAATTAAATGATTGTTCAAACAAAATTCATCAAAATAACTGAAAATAAATCCTCGGCTGCTATAAAAGCACGGCGTCGAATAATAAAAAACACGCTCGCGCGCATCGGAACCGTTTGCGCGCGATATCACGGGGGGCCGCGGGCGGCTCGAGGTCCCGCCGAGGTTTCGCAGCGGCGCGTATTTTTGCGAGTTTGTTTTTGCGCTTCGCGCGCTCGCGAAACTTGTAAAACTGGCCCCGGGACGGAAAGCTGCCGTCTCATTTTAAGTTCGTCCCGGATTCGGATTCGCCCGTACCACTCGAAGGCGTTATTGCCGCAGTAGTCTCATTTCGGACCATGTCGGCGCCGCATTGCGCGCATCCTCATATTAACATTCAAATAAGATCTCCCAGGATAAATAACACTTGCTTTACACGCATCTGGCTGCGCCGGCAATTGTTTGGATACCAATACCCACGCGAATGCACACACACAAGCACTCACGCGTACACAGAAAACGCTCACGGAGTCGCAACGGAGGCCGTTCTTATACGCGACTCGGTACAAAGACGACGAAACTAATAAAAAGTTATGAAAATAAAGGAAACGATTCTGCGCCGGTGTTTCTCGGGCTGCGAAAAAATATTCGTAAACAATGAACATTTTAAGGAGGAAGTTTGCATTGTTATTCCGGATTTTTCTGCAGTTTCAAGAGCGGTCAGTAATAATGCTTAGCCTTTATTCGGCCGCGCGGAACGAAACGCGCGGTTATATACGCACGCGTGTGTAATTTTGAATAAGTTGATGCGGAGAGTAGACTGATGGCGCGTAGCCGGCGCGGGCGTAATGCGGCTAGTTAGTAGTCTTAAAACGTTCATCAATGCCAAACTAATTACGGCATTGAATTAAGCCGGGATTGCAGGATAATGAATATGATGCGAGAATGCGCGGTTGATTGCATTTTTCACCGGAATTAATAAATGTTAATTCACCGAGACGCCTCTGAAAGTGTTTTTGCGATTTTACAAAGGGCAATTGTGTCTGTTGCAGTCCGCGGTACCATTTCTAATTGCGTTTGAAATAACGCAGAAGCGTAATTTTCGTTGAAGAATTAACGAATAAATATATACAATAGTTATTGCGCTAATTAATTTCGAAGTTAATAATGGGCACAATAAGCGAGGCGTTTTGATTTTTTTTGTGATTTTTTCGTGGATTGTAAAAAATGTAGATTTGAAAGATTGCACAAAAATACGGAGGATTGAGCAAATGTCGAGAACATAAATATTGGAAGTCGTGGAAGAAAAAATCATTTGAATATATTATTGCGTACGTCGATTGATTTATTTATTTATTGAATATTATCTGTAATGTTAATTTTACTATATAATATAGTAATTTTTATTATCCAACTTTCAAGATTATCTGAGTTTTAATATTTATATTGCGATTTTTTATTAGAATTACTTTACGTTATTATTTGTATACCATATCAGATAC
>JABFQC010001561.1:0-18874 GCA_022817085.1 Psilanteris sp. ZL-2020
CTGGTAATCTAGGGAGTCATGAATCAATGACGATAGGTGTCAATATAGTATATTTTGGTAATATTAATAGAACAAACAACAGATTAGTAATATAATAAATGCCAAGTATTTCCAATTAATAGGTCAGACCCTCTGATAATAGTCCAGGCGACTATTCACTTTTTTTCCACATAAATAATCAGATACAGAGATTTAGAATTGAGAAAAAAGGTGTTCGATATTTAATGGGTGGAAGAACATTTGAATGCTTGGATGCTGTAATAAACAGGTAATTAATCAAATATTTGTTTATAGAAAGATATCCTTATGTTTACATTATTAATATAAAATAAGCATTCATAATATTTTTCATTTAAAAACATTAAGTTTATAATCGAAGAAAAATATTTATAATTTATTTGTTTTTTATATTTTATTGCTAAAACATAAGTTTGCTTATGTTTTTCAGAAAAACATTTTACCCTGAGAACAGAAAAGTTCAAATACATATTCACATAAATAATGTCGCACACAAGCGATATAAAAATATTTTATTCTTTTCTATTAATATAACATGCATAATCATTAAATTTATTTATGGTTATATTGCATAAATATAAACACTTAAAATATATTAATTAATATAAATAAATAAATAAATATAATAAATAAACATATAATTTAAAGTTTTGTCTTTATTAATAATATTTCAGTTTCAAATCCATTATTCAATTACAATTGAGTGATCTTTCATATAAATAAAACAAAATATTACTTTGAAGATACACCCTTTATACTTTAGTAGTATAAGTGGTTTAAACTTTTAATGATAATAATAGTAATAACGTATATATTATTAAATGTAGAGTTTAATTATTTTATTATTTTATCTTAAACAAATATAAGATGTACTTTAAAAAGTATCTGAAAAGTATTCATTTATATGATAAAATATTATGAATTTTTATGAACTTTTAGTATTACTAATATTACTAATTTAGCAGATAACAATTATGATATGATTTTTTATATTATTGATTATTCGGGTTGATCATTTAAATATATAAATTAAGAACAAATGATTACATGTAGTTAAAAAAACGTAATTTATATTTATAAGTTTATTTTCATGATTATTCCCATTTTAATTTCATTGGAATGATTAAGATTCATTATGTAAGTACTATGTATTATTATTTGACGTATATGTTATACTATAAAGAAACACATTTTTATTTTATGTAATTTAAATATTTCTGTTCAAGTAAAATAAATTATAAAACATCATCTATTGAAACTGTTTTTTCAATCTTCAAGAAATGTAAATGTATACAAAATTAAATTAAATTTTTCAATTTTTATTTAATTATTTATCATTATTTAACAATTAAAATTTCCAAGAATAGTTAGGTCAATTTTCTTATTACTTTATTTTAAATTAAAATTAAATAAATACATTTAAAGTCTATAATAACATTAAAATCTAAACGTTTCCAATAACAAAAAACTAACTTCATTTGTTTAAATGTATTTGTATATTCTGTCATATATTAAAACTCTTGCAAAGTAGATATTTTGTAAATCATAACTTTTATTACAAAAATTTAAACTCTATCATTTTTGTATTTAATTTACTAATAATTATTAAATATCTATCTTAAACTATATATGTTATATTTTTTGAAACATGTACATTAACCTTTTAAAGTAAAAACTATCATTACGTAAAAAATATTAGTCAATCAACAAATGTATGTATTAGAGTATCAATATTATTAATGAAATTAAATATTCTTGATTAAAATCAGATTAAAAGTTGAATTGAATATTAAATATGTAAAAGAGTATCTGTCCACTTTTATATTTGAAAAAATATTCAACGCACCTGTATTTGTGTTATATTTTATATAAATATTAGTTGTTAATAATTCGTATATTTTAGGTATAGAAAAGAACAAATAGTAGAGGGTTATACTTTAGTCCAAGCTATGGTGACAGAACCAGATGGTAGTGTTCGTGTGAATCGAGAAGTTCAGCATGCCGAGAAGATATACGCAACATTACGTGAGTGTAGAGAACAGTCGGGCGCCAAAAAGAACAAGGGCATCAAAATGCAGGGTTATTTAGAAAAAAAATCAGAAAAGAACAAAAAGTGGAAGGCTTTATACTTTGTACTTCTCGTTGATGCCACTGACACGCATTTGTATTTATATGACAATCCAAAACGAACCAAACCCAAAGGACTAATCGATTTGAGCTGCGCTTATTTGTATCAGGTCATTGTTTTATTTTATTCTAGTTTCTTCTGTCCATTAATAACATAATGTAATTACTTTTTGATTTGAAATAATAATTAATATACTTATAACTTAAAAAGTTATTTATTATGTTCATATTTATAGTTATATAATATAGAGCTATAATACTTTCAATTTCTGATGCAAATTTATATTCATGTACACTAATAATTCTTTGTGTGAATATATATTTGTATTCTGTATATTAAAATAACCAATATTATGATAAATAAAAAAGATTTAATATAATATAATTTTATAATACAAATAAATATATTACTTGTTAATGTGATATATTTATTTCATGAAATAGATACTATTTTGCAGACAATAAAATAAATTATAAACTGATTTAGTTTATGGTTTACAGGTTCATGAAAGTGTGTTCGATAGGCCACATTGTTTTCAATTGGTTGAACGAGCATTACCTTGTTTGGCTACAATCACATATTTGGCTGCTCCAAATTCTGAAAATGCTCTTGACTGGATAAATGCATTAAAGCCTCTATGCGTATCTCAGTTGACACGTGCTCCAAAAGTTGCAAGATTGCGGGAGTTACGTTCACTACACTTGCACATACTTGATGCACACAGATTACCTTACAAACTGATTCCCAGCCCTTTTATTATTGTTGCACTTAACAACGTTAAAGTCGCGCGTACAAAAGTTAAAACTGGAATGCATCCTCTTTGGGATGAAGAATTTGTTTTAGAGTAAGTTTTAAAAGAAATCGTTTAAAACAACATAAAAAATAAATTCATTTAATTAAATTTTTAATAAATTGTTGAATTGTTATATTACACAATACAATTTTTAATATCAAAATAATTATTTTTATTTATTATTTCTTTAATTTTATTGTAAGTTAATATGAACATAGTATTAGTTGTAATATAAGTATAATATTTCAAAAAATATGTACGATATATATAAAAATTATAATTATTTACTTATAATTAATAAATTAATTAGATTCTATTTATTACAGAGATGTTCCACCAGATGTCATGTCATTTACATTAACTTTATATAATAAAGGGAAACGTAGTAAAGATACAGAAATTGCAGAGGTTACTGTAGAATTAGCAAGTTTAGCAAATGGTGAAGAAATGGATGAATGGTACCAATTGTCAGGAGTTACATATACACCGATAGGAGAATGGGGTGCATTACGTTTGCGATTAAGGTAATAATTATTTTTATTTATTTATTTTGATCAAGATTTATTCATTAAATTCATTAAATTAATATAATTTATTATTTATGCATAAAAATATGGATGTATATTATAAATAAATTATGTAAATCTTAACAAGTATAATATATGAATTTGAATGATATTCTAGATACAGACATGATCTTGCAATGCCTCCTGAAGAATATAGTCCGTTACAACAATTACTTTTAGATCCGGAGTTACATGTTGTTAGAGCACTAGCAGATGTCTGTCATCTGGATAGAGTACCATTAGCAAATAGTTTACTTCGTATATTTAGGTATAATACAATTTTTTCTATTATATAAAATAAACTAAATAATAATTGTTTTTATAAGTCGATAAATTATTAAATTAACATTACAGGCATGAAAAGAAAGAAGCTGATCTATTAAGATCTTTAAATCAAGCTGAAGTAAGTCATCAAATAAAACATAATTAATTTATCATATTAAATATGTAAAAAAAGCAATGTGATTTCATTATTAAATTATTTATTTAATAACTATAGGTTGATAAGGAGGATGAAACTCCAACTTTATTCAGAGCTGCTAGTCTTACGACTACATTAATGGATCTCTATATGAAATCAGTTTGTACATCATTCTTAAAAGCTGCTTTAAGAGATACAATAGTTAAACTGATTGAAAGTAAACAAAGTTGTGAGCTTAATCCAACAAAAATGGATTCACCTGAAGATGCTTGTAGCAATGCCGAATTTTTATTACAGGTATAATATATCGATTATTTAAATTGATGTTTAGTTTATTTGTCAAAAAAATACAATAAAATTAATAAGGTGTATTTTTAATGTATAGATATTTATTTATTGATTATATTAAAAAAATGACATATTTATAGATCAATTATAATATGAATAATACATATTTTTTATGTATTACATATACTGTTTAGTAAATTTGACATCTATTTTTGTTCATTGAAGGTTTTGGATGAAGTAACATTGAGCATTTTTACGAGTCCTGACGCATGCCCAAAGACTTTAAGATATATATGTGGGTGTTTACAAAGAGCAGTGGTTTCTAAATGGCCTCATGAAAGACTTGTTCGAACCAGAGTAGTTAGCGGTTTTATATTTCTACGCCTACTTTGTCCGGCAATTCTTAATCCTAGATCTTTTAATTTAATAGCAGAACCACCTCCTCCAGCAGCATCCAGGTAAATAAACTTCTAACGAATTTTATTCTGATGCTAAATAAGATGTAATTTATTGTTTGATTATGCATTATTAAACCTTTGAAAAATATTAATAAATAATATTTATGGCAAAATTAATTTTTATACAAAATCAGTAATATAATATTATAATTTCCAGATCATTAGTAATGGTCGCAAAATGTTTGCAAAATTTGGCTAATTTGGTAGAATTTGGTGGTAAAGAGCCATATATGGAAGTTGTCAATCCTTTTATATTAAAAAATAAAGAAAGAATGGTTGTCTTTTTAGATCAGCTGTCTGTAAGTTATACTTCAAACTGTCATTTATAATTTTTTTTCATTTTTAACTAATTTACAACCGTTCGTATTTATCAAATATATTTCTTTTTTTGTTAAGAATATAACTGAAAAACCAGATTCGGAAATTGATCCACGTGGCAAATGTGTTTCTGATACAGCTCGTGATTTGGCAACTTTACATCATATCTGCGTCTCACATTTAAAGGAACTTCAAACTTTATCTAAAACTCAGGTACTATTTACAAATTACTTTACTATTTAAATAATATTTTGTCAGTTTCAATACTATAGTTTATTAGTTTAAATACATATTAATAATTACGTTCATTTAATACAGCCAACTATAAAGCAACTTGTCACTGTAACGGAAATGCTGAGCAAGCACAAACAAAAGTACATGGAGATGATACGGTAGTGCTAAAATCCTCAACAATCAATATGCCAAACAAAAAAAATATATGATAAGACATTTTGACAAGTTATATGTTATAGTATTTAAAAGATAAATACGATTAACTGAATTAAGTAATACGAAACGTAACAGACTGACATGCTATATGTTAATGCGTATGCAACAAGCCTACATTTTAAAATTTCGTATGTAATTAGTTTTAGCATAGTTTCTACGTATAGCAACAGCAACATAACAGTGATATATAGCTATAACACAAAACTAAATAGATATACGGCAGTTTTATATTCACTTAGGTGCTCGAAAATAAATATTAACTAAAACATTAATAAATTTAGACTTTTTAATTAATATTTCCCTACTTTTAATCACTGCCAGTAAATGTTATATTACGATATTTAAAATAACTACAAACAATCTCTCATATTCTACTTCTACTTATTAGTCACCTATCCAGTGTAACTGCAACGTGTGATTTATATGCGATGATCTATATGCGTTTAATAGTATAAAATAAGCTGTAAGTATATCAATAAGAATAGTATGTTACAAATATAGAATTTTAATAAAATTGTACATATTGTAATTTATATTTATTTATCGAGTTAATGTAAGCTATTATTTACTAATGTCAACATTTTTTTCTATATTACATAAAACAAATTTATTTTAATTTATAAATTTTAGTTAAAACAAAATCCCTATTATATGATTTTGTAAATAAATCTCAATAATAATATTATTTAATTAAAGTAATTAAATCTACCAGAATCCTTAGTGTAAATCATAAATTAACTTTAAATAATTTCTTTTGTTTATTTTCCTTTATCCTGTTTAAAGTAATGTAATGATGTCTTACCAACATTAATTGTCTCAATAAATCAATATTTAATAATATTCTTTAGGTAATATTATTCAAGCAATTAATCCAATTTGAACACTTTATACTCACTCATAGCAATGTATTATGAAAAGTACAATTTAATTCAAAGATTAGTATGTAAATCAAATCTCGTTTATTGGTTTATAAAAGGGTTCACAGGTTATCTGAGCTTCCACAACAAAAAGATTTATACGTGATTTATTTATGAGTAGTAAGGGTACTTGTATGATAATTTGTTAAATGAATAAAATAATTTAAGCATGTGTAACAATTTCAAATACTTTATTCTAGAAAATGAGTACAAATAATATATAGTAATCTTGAAGATTGTTGCATATAAAATAAATATATAATATATTCATATACATGCAATTGGCATGTAAAATTATTAACGTTGAACAAAAAACACCTATCATATGTATTTTAATATATATATATATATAATATTTGTTTATCAAAGATTTTCTCCTGAAACGTTTACCAATTCTGTATAAACGAATTTATTATATCCCGTTGCTGACAACAAAAAATTTTTTGCTTTTACGAATTTCTGCTATTCATCATGATATAATAGGTACGTACACGACACTCAAAAGTAAATTAATTGTAATTAACTCTATTCGCAAGAATGCACTTTCGACTGTCAGATTTAGCTCACGCGAGATAACGTTCAAATAAAAATATAACGCGACAAATGAACGGTTAATTTGCCGTTGAAAATAAAACGATAAAGAAAAGTTGTGCGCTAAACAGATCCGTTGCGCATGTCATGCGTATCACTCGTCCCCGATTTAATCAGAGCCGGTATACGTTTATTAAAAAAAAATAATAAAAAAAAGAAATAATCGGATCGCACCGTTACGTAAACGCATATTACGCACCGTGAGCTGTGCACCGTGTCGCGATTCAAATCGACCAATTAAAAGCGCCCGTTTCCCTCGTTCGATACAATTGTCGTCGTCGCGTCGGTAAGTTACCGACGCGTTATATTCAGTGAACAAAAAGCTAGTGACAATTCGTGGAAAAAATTTGGAATAACCGCGAAAACGAGGCCTTTCTGCACGCGGCGATCGACCGGTGCTTATTCCATTAAAACAAGTACAAAATCGTCTGATCGATTGCAAAGAGAAACGTCATTATCGACGAGAAGACCCGAATACTCGAGTGCTAACTGCTCATATCCGGTGTTTCTGCGATTGCACGTCGCGATTCACGGCCGACGATCTTTTCGGTTATTACGAGCCAGTAGTGTTCTGGCGAGTGAAACGCGACGCAGAAACAAGCGGCAAAAGTCGGTGAAAATCAAAGCTCGTGGACGCCCGGCTGAATCGACGCGTGCACGTTGCATCACGGTGGCACAACGGTTGCGATGCAACGCAACTCCTAAATGACAAATTACACGTCGCAACGATTAAATGCCACTGCCGAACAATTTGATCGCACCGCGAATCAAGCGTGACTTTCTACACGACTCATCGGTAATTGTCTTTTCGATTTCAATTTGTTACACTTTTTCTGCTCGCTCGATTCAGTTCTATCGTAAATTTCGTAAGTTCGTACCGAATAAACGTTCACACCGAAGCCTCCGTGGAATGCGAAACTCATCAAACGGAACACGTTTTAGACGTTAATATTTATTTTGAATTCAAGCTAATTGTAATCGATAATGGAGCTTCCACTTGGCAGCGTGTGATTGTTCTTTGCAAATAATCTTAATTGCCGTTTCATACAACTTTTATAGTATTCAGAGTGATTTGTGAAATGAATATTTTGTGCAACAATAAAAGTTAATATATATCGAAATACTCGATATTTAGTGCCCAATGACGAGAACTTGGTGAATTTGTTATTAATATAATTATAATTAGAAGAATGTGAATGCCCGATTGATAAGAAATGCAAGTAATAATATTGAGATATAAGAATTACACAATTTTGATTGATTAAATTAAACTATTCCAGCCACGCATTGTCACACAATTATCTTGAGTCAAAAAGTACTTGAATAGATATCTGTGATTAATCTTAAAATTTGTGAGTATATATATATAAATTTACGACTATTGTACCACCATGCGTGTGTGCCTTCACGAGTTCTTTATTTTAGTAATTATAATGATCAGAGTGAAGACAAAAAAGGTAGTTTTATGGGATCTAAATGTTAAGTTTATTACACACAAACTATTAATTTTACTCGGATGTAATTACTAACAAACAAATGCATCTTTCATTTTCATAGAAACATATTTCAAAATAAGTGAACGTGCAAAATTGATTGCGGAAATTAGTTTTAACAGTTCATAGTCATATATTATGAGTTGTTCAGCATAGCCGTTTTGTAAAACAAGTTTTATTTTCCGCGTCAGATTAATAGGTCAAATAGCTATAATTTTTGTTTAAATTCAATTAAATTCAGCAAAAAATATAAGTGTAACTTATATCATGATTACTATTGATTATATATATTTTAGAAAACATAAATAAAATGTTAATAATTTTTTTTTATCTAAAACTACAATTCTTCAATAGATAAGCCATATATCCTGAAATTACATAAATAATTACATTGAAATACGATACATTGAAATTTAAACACTATACTTAAATATATAATAAAATAAAATGTTTTATAAATTGCTTTAAAACAGTATAATTATTAATTACAAATTGATGATCTAAATGATTTATCACGCTATGCATTTCATTAGAAAACTATTCTGACTCATGAATGGTTCATATATACATTAATGTTTTATCTAATTTTCAGATCTTTAGTCAATTATTTTTCTTTAAATCTATAAGATTTATTACAATTTTTAATGAATAAAACATTAACGTACAAAAGTAAATTTATATATAGTTACTAGTTAAATACGAGCATAATATTAAATGAATGTTTATCATATAATATATTTAGTTTATATTATATAATTTGATATTGTACAAATAGATATAAAAACATTGGTCATTTTCATTTTATTATTACTTACTTTATGTTATATATTTTTTAAATTTATTTATTATTATTTTATAAGAATATTAATTTGTATAATTGTATTAAATTAAAAAAAACAACATAAAATAAATTAAGAAATATTGTACCATGAAGGAAATAATCATAGTTGTTAATAACTATTTTATTTTTATTTTACCATAGAGTTTAAATTATATACATTTGATTTAAATCAAAGTTATTAAAAACTTATTATAAAAATATTCTAATACTTCAATATTAATTCCAATGTTGATCATTTTTTAAAAATTGATATAAAAATAGTAGTTTATAATATCAATTTATATGTCATTTCTAATTAAGTTTAATTTTATTCTCACTTTAATTTCTTAATATAAAATTCAATTGCAAATTTAATATTAGTAATATATAATTGTCAAGTGGTATAACTATTTTGAAAACTACTGTAATGATAATTAATAATATTCTTGCGACTTATGCAAATTAAATATTTGCAAGTGTAATTTATAGTTTGTATTTCATTTTCTTATAAGATGAACTAAAAACAAGAATATAAAAAACCTAAACTAAATAAATTTTTGTTAGAAGTCTAATTTACCTTTTTTTTACTAAATATTAGTTTATTTGTATAAAAATGGTTTGTTGAATGATAATGTGAAAGATATATATTATAAATAACTATAGAAGGTATAACCACAATTTAATATACCAATAGAATAATTTTTGAAATCATAATTTTCTTAATAGATATTGGAATTGCATATTAAATCTATTTTTATAAGCCATATATACCCAGATAGCAAAATTTTAAAAAATGCAAGCATGTTGCTTGCTAACATAATGCTAACATTTTGGTTGCATTAATGCTCGCATAATACTAATATAAATGTTGCAGATGCGTCAGAGTACTACTCACATTATGCTAGTACGTGCTCGCCTTAAGCTAGCTTTACACTGAACAAATTTTTGTTTGGCACAAACATAATTATGCTTAATTTAAACATAATTCTGTTCATGGCAACCAAATGATGCTTGTGCCAACCAAACATTTTTTTCAGTGTAAGCTAACATGCACGTTTACTTAATTAATGCTCGATTAATGCTAGAAAAAAAAAATAAATAAAACATACAAATTCACGGTGACCGAACTCATAACCTTCAGTGTATCAGTCTAAGCTCGAGACCGCTTAGCTAATACGACTACATAATGAACAACGCAGAGTTTCCATAATGTTAAGCGGAGCAGTGCCTTTTTATTTGTTTAATATTACAATTCTATTGAACTTTTTCAGTTTGTGTTAATAAATTAAAGCTTATAATAACACAATTAAAAGTGTGCAACTAATTAAGCATATTTAAATTATAAAAATAATAATTCTAATGCAGGATTTGGGACAGTATTTTAGAATGATGATCTTGAGTTTCCACCAATTTGTACACGTATTTTTTCAGACTTGTAATGTGATGGAACCCGTATTATCCATATCATGCATATAATATACATGATACCTTAAAATATTTTAATTCGAAATGTTTGTATATTAATTAAATATAATCCGGGTTGTATATCGATTAATATTTTGAGGACATCTCCAAAATATAGGAAAAAATACATGCATCCTACAAGTTGGAGATATTTTATACGTTACTATTTCTTTGATAATAGAATGTTAACAATAGCAAGAATGTTAGCAAAAGTGTTAACGTAATGTTCACATGTATGCTGCATTATTCTAGCTTTATATGCTCACATAATGCAAACATTAATTCCACCTTTGAGCTCAAGTCAAAAGCAATTGAAAAATAAATTTTAATGCTTAACTTTTACATATTGTGGAAATTCATTATGCTACTATTTATGCTAGCTTAATGGTAGCAAAATGCTACCAAATGTTAACATTAATGCTCGCATAATGATCACATAAACATTGCAGATGTATCAGAGCATTGATCGCATATAAGAGGCATACATGCTGCATTAATGCGAACAACTTATTAGCATTATGCTTGCATTGGTAAGTATTGGCTCCACATGCTAACATAAATTTAGCATTATGCGAGCATTAATGATCGAACATTGAATGCCAGTAAAATGATCGATCATTCAATGCTATCTAGGTACATAAACCATACTACAGAGTTTCTCAACTTATATTATAATGTATGAAAAAATTATTATATAAATTTTCACTAATTAAAACAACATTACTTTCCGAACAATACTTTCAGACGTTTTTAATTAATTGTGTAAACAATATTCAAAGTGATTCTAATAAAGTTTGCCAAGAAATTTTCAAGATATATATGTATATCCCGAAATGAATTTTTCTAAAAGTTAAAATCATCTCTATAGCAGAAGGCAATAGTTTTAAAAACAATACAGCAAAAAATAATATATATATATTTTAATCCAAAAAAAATTGATTTCCTAACCTATGAGAAATAAAACAAAATAAAATAAACATGCAATGCTGTTATTAATATAAACTTCAGTTATCCTATAGTAAAAAATTTATCAATATTTTAATATTGTATTAATATTTTATTACTGATATTATGAATATTCCAATATCGGAAGACTATTACAATTATATTGAGTAAATTGCTAAATTAATTTCAACATAAATGTTGGATTCTAGTGAAATTACTAGAATATTCACAAAAACAATGACGTAACATATAATCTAGTAACTTTACGAGAAACATAAAAATATAATATATATTCTACATGACGATTCATGCGTAAGTTAGTTGCGTCAATGGAAAGGTTCGCATCCACAAATATTAGGTGCACAGACGTTAATATTTTTTTAGTTGATATACTTATAATTTAAAATGTATTTGCAATAGTCTAATTGTAATTTATCTTAACAAATATTTAAACACAAATATAAATTAAACTCCGTTATAAATCGTATTTATATTATTTTAAGAATACAAAATGTATAAGGATATTTCCCAATTTCGCTCTTAGCAAAATTTGTAGACGCAGTAAAACTTTTCACATGCCTTGAAAGTGCTCGAAAAGTATTGCAGCATTTTTGTTCATCAAAAAATTAAATGACTCTTTTCATTTTATTTGGTGCAATCTTTATATAGTAAAAAATACCATGACAATAATATAGCTAAGCGCGCATACGCCTGAAAGACAACTAAACCATTCAATAAAAAATATCCAAGTATAAGCCTTTTCAATATTGTCCGAAAACCTGCAGTAAATAATATTAATTTGTATTATCGTAAATAATACTTCAATTCGTGTCAGTTTTAAAGCAAAATCAGATCGCTTGAATACAATTTTTTTTCCAACTATATTTATAATCAAATCGTCCGTGCTCGACTCAAGATCATGAAGAACGATCTAATTTTAAATTTATCAATTAAGATTTCGTAAATCGTCGTCTTTAAAAGAAATTCTGCTTATGTGCAATCTAAAAAAGATCATAGAACATTACCTCAACAACTCATAATGTTTCCTAATAATAATCGTTATTTCTTTATCCGATTCATGAATGGATTTACTCTTATCCTTACCAATGTTTTGGGTAAGCCAAATTAAAACTGCATACTGTCCACATACGTGCAGGATAAAAGTAAATGGTATTATAATAGATGCAACTATGAAACAAACTATCAAAGCGGCAAAGAGATACAAGATCATTGCCGTGTAATAATAAGGACTGACTCGAGCATCGAACATCCCAAAGTTCGAAGGGAATTGTAAAGAATGGTACGTTACGTTATCGATAACAATGGGCTTCTTAACAATAATGACCTGATGCCAAGATGCCACCGCCAATAGTAATATAGTAATGCACAAGATTTGAACCTGTCTGGCAATACGGGCGTACTTTAGCATTATGCTTTGACTGCCGTTAAAAACGTACTTCCAGTCATTGTTCATTTGGTTAATGCAATTCCGAATATACTGACCCTTCAGGTTAATAATAATGAACTTTACTAAGTAGGCCGTCGTCAGGTACGCGTTGCAAGTGCTATGCAATAGCTCAATGGTGCGGCGCTCATAAAATAAAGCATCCATATAATGAGGTATCAGCATTATTAATACAATAATGATTTGAACGAGTTGCGATAATCTGAGCGCGAATCGCAGCAAAACCGATTTTGACAATTCGAAGTAGGGCCAACTAGCTAATATACAAAGCAACCATTTATTTATTTGAAACGCATATGCAAACTGAACAACGTGCTTTGGATTGTATACTATAATGGCGTCTTTTAAATTTGAATTAAATGAATTCTTATTCATGGCAATTGGACGCTTGTACCACTGCGATCGGAATATTTAAACAATTGTATAAAAAGTATTTGATCAGTCCACTCGGGGACGCATGCGCCGTTCGATATATATATTTTTAAAGAAACAATTTTCATATTGCGTGTAGTTGATGAGCAATGGCATAAATTTAAAATGAACGATGAAACTATACGTACGACGATTATAAGTTCGTTGGATATATAGTTTTCTTTTGGTAAATCCCATTAAAAATGTATTGCACGTTAATTGCTGCTTCAAAATTGTAAACTCATGACAAATATAAACTGTTTCATAAAAGCGCACAATTTTATGCACGTAATTTGTTAAATTAACTAAAACGATTAAAGGAAAGAATTGTGTAAGTTAACAAAAATGTACCACGTACGTCGAGTTCCGTAGGCATAAAATGCATACGTACGTCAAAACTAAATTTAATCGTTTGTGAATTTGACATTCGATTAAATTGACACTTATCTATGGCATATGTTATGTATATATGACGTTTTTGTATGAAGAAGACGAATATTTAAACAAAAACAAGTGGTTAATTTAATTATTGACATCAAGCGATCAAGTGAATTTTGTTCCATTTTTATATCATTTATTAATAAACCGTTTAATCATATATGATGGTATTATTTATTAGCCTAGGTTCAAAAGTAGACCAAAAAACATCCAAAACAAACATTTTTGATATTTTGACAGACTAATCACTATATTGTAATTTCTTTACTTGTCTTAGGTTTAGAAACGTACACTGCGAAAAGTAAAACATAAAAAATTACTGTTTATAATACTAATTTACTGTTTTTAACAGTAATATATTATGATAATTCAGAATTATCTATGTAAATAACTTGATTTTTTTTTTGATTTTTTTTTTTTTTTTTTTTTTTTAAAAACAGTAAATTTTGACGATTTTTATCATTTGGCCCCAAATTAGTATTATAAACAGTATCTACTTTTCCCACTGTATTGGTTGTAATTGTGAGAGGTTTTATAATATCTAAATAAAATGTATATTTGTACATATTCTATTCTAATAATGTATAAAAATATATTTTCAATTGAAAAACACTAAGTATATATCCTCTCGCTTCACGCAACATTCCTGAATAAGACATTTTACTTCGCGTTAAAATTTTTTTTTTTATATTTGTAAAGTTATCGTGTAAAATATATCACAATAAATAATATTATTTAAAATATAATAAAATATATATTTAAAATTAATACAAAATTTAATATATACAAAATTCTATGCGATAGCTTAAATTTGGACACAAACAAAAAGAACAGTCAGGTCGCCAATCACAACTTGTGCCAACAAAAAAATAATGAACGGAGAAAACAATTCTACGCATAAAAAGCACTCATCCATGTGGAGTCATGTGGCAGGAGCTAGTAAAATGTTTTGATGTTTGAAGAACAATTATAGATAGTTTTTTTCAAGGATTTCCTTCAAAAATCAAAAAAATCATAGCTACCGCTCTCCATCTATTTCGTCATGTAATCCAAAACGTTTAAATTCTTAATTATTTTTCAGTTATTTTTTTACAATCATTTTAAACGTTCCATCTTTTAAAACACTTTCTGGACTTCTTTTTTTTCTTTTATTACGACTCATACGCATAATTTGTGTTATTATTTTGCTTTATATTCCCTACGTATATATTTTTGCGAGTTGTGAAATTACTGCCTTGCTTTTAGTCCAAAAAAACTATGCAACGAGTGAATAAACAATTACAATTCCAGGAGGCACCAAAAGGAAAATTTAGTATAATTTATATTAAAAATAATAAGTGTTGTACAAACAACGAATATTGTTATATACTCTCTAAAAATGAATGAGTGAAATGTCACATTTTTGGAGTTATAAGTCGTTCAGTGAACGACTTATAACTTGAAATAAGTGAATATTCACTCACAATAACTGAAATTTCACTCATTCATTTTTAGAGAGTAATTTATTTCAAGAAGCCCGAATATGATCATAGTTTAATTTACCATTTGATTGTGATGTTGGTAAATGAAAGAATAAGAATGAAAATTATATTAATTAACAACCTCAAGTCAACGCAAAATACCACCATTATTCATCCATATTTTTTTCAATTTTCATCAATATCATATTTTTGTGATTTTGGAAATTGCAAAATTAACAATCAGCCAATTACTTTAATTAATTATAGAAGAAAGATTACTCCAATAGTAAACACCTTCTAGAACAGAACCAAGACGACCTAGAATCAAACATATAACGAGTATTGCGAACCTTATATATAATTAAATATGGTCAAACATAGTCTATCAAGTATAGAGGTTCAGTAAAAAGATCCCGACAAGGACATTCTAAAGTGAAAAAATTGTTTAATATTATAATTTTGTCATTATTATTGTTCCGGAACATAAATTACATCTCAAATAAGAGGAAACACATCAAAAAACCACCAAGCCAAGGCAAAATGGAGGAAGTTATGATAGTAATTTCTTTTACACATTGGAATACTCGAGAACGAAACATATATTGTGAAAATATGGAAATTACATGAATATTCTATATTGCAACAAATGTTACGTAACAAATGTTACGTTTCAAGATAAAAAAAATTGGATTAGACAGTATTACAAGTTACAACCAAACAGGTGAAACTTGAATTTAAATAAAAAAATCCGAAATTTGGAACATTTCTTGAATATACCTTTGAAAATGAATATTTTTTTCCTGATACTTTTTAATATATACTAATGCCTAAAAAAGCCTATCAAAGGGAATGCATTAGTATAAATCACTAGAAAGACAACTCCGAGTACTAACAATAGTTTCATTAATAAGGAATCGAATTTCTTCACAGGATGTTTTGAAACAGAGAAGTATGAAAAACGAAAAATGTTTTATCGATAATATCAGTGAAATAATGCATCAAAAAGTTTATCGCTTAATTGCTTTAAATAAACTTTACCGAATGTGATAGAATAAAAAATGATTGTAGCTATGAATGCTTGTATTTGCAGTTATATTTGGAGTTGTATTTGCTTGTATTGCAGTTATATTATACAAATAGATAAATTACTGGAGAAATTATATAAAACCTGTATAATAACAAGTGATTATATATTTACGAGTTTCAATAATGAAACCTGATTTTTAATCGTACCAAAGAATTGTATGATATGACCGAATTTGTCATGCGGTTATATGCTTAGACTCGTACGCTGAAGTTTTTCCAAGTTCAGTTCCTGCACTGAGAAAAAAATATTTAACAAAATACTATATAATATATTAAAAGTAGACGATACGTGAAAAAATTACTACATTATATAGTACTTTTTCTAGTATTTTCACGTATCATCTACTTTTGATATATTATATAGTAAATTTTTAAACGTTTTTTTCTCAGTGTATGTATTATAATTTGAAATAATATTAAAAGGCGAATTTTTTACTTATTTTTTACAGGTGGAAATTATTACAAATATTCACACATAATTTAATCTTAGGCATTTTGTAAAAATATTGGATTCTTATATATAATATAGTATAACAGTACGGAAAATTACAAATACTACAAAATCAACTGTATAAACCTTATATATAGCAGAGTCTGATTCACGATGCATGATTCATATATACATACATAGTGCAAACGGTCGTTATGAGGACGCATAAATCTGGCAACAGTGTAAAATAAGTGAAAAATACTTCAAAATTACCACTGTGTATATTAAATGTAGTAATTTTGGGGACCGACCTCAAAACTATACCATAAGTCAATTCATGTAAAAAATGGTACTTTCAAGGTCTCGCTCATACAATACGACGCTGAATCCCCCTAGGACCTCGAGTTTTGGGTTTGGCTAGATTCTTTAAGAGAGGTAGAGTAGGAGAGAAATATAGCCCCCACGCATCCCTATGTGAGGGTGTCCAAATGCCACCCGATGTGCTCTGTCATATTTGTTCCGTAAAAACAATTTTGCACCTATGCATATCTAGTGCGCCCAAACGTGACGGGACCTCAGAACAATCGGAGTACGTGTTTTTCTATATATATATATATTTATATATATATATATACATAAATATATGAATACAGTTAACAAACTAACAAATGCATGTAATAAATTAATACTAAACTCAATTTTAAATAAACCTTAATGTTACTTAATAGTTAATTTGTTTGTAAATTCTATGGTAAATGCAATGTAAACGATTTATATAAAATTTACATCAACAATTATTTCTCATTTTATATATTTATGAAAATATTTTTTATAATTTTCCTAACTATATATAAATATGTAAGTAATTTATGTAAATGATTTATGTAAAATTTGTGCCTTGATGTAAATTTCGTATAAATCGTTTACAAGATGGTTTCTGTATGAACCGATGGTCAGGATTTTTAATTTGTAATAAAGATAAGTTTTTTACGATACAATTATTTATAATATAAGAACCTACAAATATATTGACAACTTTACATGTATTTTGGAAACAATTCTGACACATAAACTATTTATGTAAATCATTTAATCACCTGACTCATTAAGACATACCTTACTTATTAAGACGGTTTTCCAAGCATAATTTAACGATTTAGTATTATATTAAAATATCTTAGAATATAAGAAATATTCTTAACTTATTAATTTTTAAATTAATAATAATTAATGAAAAAAATAATCTTACAAATTTTACCAAACTAGATAATAAAAGTAAGGAAAATGTAGATAAAATGTAAATAATATAACAAATTACGGTCAGAAAATTCTAAAAATATGTCAAATATTATCAAATAATTCGTAAATACCATGATATTGTCTAATGTTTATTTACATTTTTGCTCACTTTTTCTCATTTTCTTATCTAGTTTGGTAAAATTTGTAATTATTTTTGTCAGTGTACATATTCTTACTCTTGATGATACCATTTAAATCTGGAAGATAATAATATACGCAAAATATTTTATGAATAATAAAAAACATTATTTGCATATGGAATGATTACTAGAAAATATTAAAATATAAACATTTTTTTAAAGTGTTTTAGTTATAATAAAAATCAAAAAGATACCGTTATCACTTTAAAAACTATAACTAAAAAAATATTGTTCGTGTTATATTGTCTACACTGAGAAAAAAGTTAGAGTATAAATTACTATACCTTCTGGCATTGGCAGCCTAATTCAATAGATGTTTAAAAAATTACTATACCATAATGACAACTTTTTTTTTATTTATATAGTAAAATTTGTTATATAGTATAATAAAACTAGAAGGAATTTTGACACATTTTTGTTATATCATATAATAAATATTGTTTTAATAGTATAGTAATTTTTTAAATATCCTTCA
>JABFQC010001562.1:0-18867 GCA_022817085.1 Psilanteris sp. ZL-2020
TTAATTACAAAGTAGGACTGCACACATATCGGCACGGTACATTTAATTATTAATTATTAATTGTTTATTGCATTTTAAGCAAAAAATTAGTTTATGAGAAACAATGTATGTTGAATGTAGTTTTTAGTGAACAAAAATTTATATCATTTCAACACTTATAAACTGAGATAAGTCGAGTTGAATTGAAAATAGACATTAAATTTATGTTCGTAAAAATAACACATTTTTCTGAATATTTCAATAACCGTAAGGTAAAACAAACAATTTTACATAACGAAAAAGATGCGTCTTATCATACTGCATAGTGTGGTATAAAAAAAAATTAATATTCTTCTGTTCAATTTTTTATAAAAATCCCACGATCTAGTCAAGCGCCGGTCGGCCGTTCGAGCGCAAGTCGGGTTATAGAATCCGACCCTTCAATTATGTTTTCTAGTATAAGATATAATTTTGCATTTAGGGATGTTGAGGAACAAAAAGTTATCTTAACACCAGCTATATAGTTTGGTCAAATCACTTTGTAGAGAATAGACATCGGATCCAGAGTCAATAGTATTAAAACGTTTAACATCATCAGCAAACATCAGATAGTTATCAGATTACAAGCAGAAAGATAGAACGTTGATATAGATGTTTAAAAGTAGAGGATTCAGATGGAGCCCTGAGGAACATCAGATGTATCATAAAACAGAGCAGAAACTACTTGATTGATTTTAACTTAATATTTCCTATCTTTCAGATAGGAGGCTATCCTAACAGTAAATTTGGCCAGTACCGGTAACATAGCCATTTTCTCCAAGATTTTTAAATGACTGACTTTGTCAAATGTCTTGGCAAAATCAGTATAAATAATGTCGACTTGCTTATTTTTGTCTAATCTGGAGAAAAGGTAACGGTTAAATGTTATTAAATTAGTTATAGTTGAACGTTTCATAGTAAAACCATGTTGTAGATATATGTCAAATATGGTAAAAATATATTTGTTAGTTTAGTTGTGATAAGTTTTTCAATCAATTTCGGTAGAATATTTATTATTGTAATAGGTCTATAATTGAAATTTTCGTTTCTACTACTAGAATTATGAACTGAGTAGATAATCCCTTCTTTCTATTTATTAGGGAAAATTCCCTCTTCCAAAGTTTTTGCAGAAATCAGGAATATAGGTAACATAATAGAATTTTTTTTTCCAAAATATATTTGATATATCATCAGTGTCCAAACTGCTCTTATCCTTCAGTTTATCAATAGCATCGAAGACTTCCTGTAGCCTATCTCAACAGTATACGTTTTCAGATGTGGAGAATAAACAATATTAGTTAATTGGTCATCAGAACGTAAAAATACTGATTTAAAAAGATCTAAATTAGTCGGCAATCTCACTATCTTCAGTAGCAATAACCTGAGCTAATCTTAAAATTGTTGGTAGTTTGGAAACAAAATTCCTCTCCGATATATATCTAAAAATTATTTAGGATTAGTTGCAATATTATCTTCAATAGTATGGACATGATTCATAAGATAACATCTAGCATATGAATGACATTTCTTTCTTGCCAAAGAGAAAGAGTTATTGTTAGAATAAAGACGTGTCATTTTATATTTTTATGCTTCCTTTTTTTCTAAAAAATTAGCTTTTTCAGATGTCGATCCACCCAGCAGGGTAATTGATCTCTTGAAAGTATAAATGTAGGTACAAATTTATATATGATATCCACAATAATAGTATTAAATATCTCCATACATTCATGTACTGATCTATTTTCAAACGTCATATATCAGTCTAACATGTTAAGGTGATAGACTACTCTGTCATAATCAACTTGTTTATAATTTGTAACAATTATTGGACGGTATGACCACTGATTGAGTCCCACTAATAGAAACGTAGAAGGATAGAGGAGAATGGATCGTTGAAAAAATCAAGTCCAAGATGATACCATTAACGTTAGTTTGTTTCAAGATATAATTTTATATTACATGACTCAATTCTCATGAATTCCTTTGATCCTCCCTTATAATGGCATGCGCGTACGAGATCTCTCCGAAGGCATAAGTTATCCCGTGATACTTTTTCTCTATCGAGAACTAGATTTTTATATATTGTAAACCAACTAAACTGTATAAATTTTATTGTAAATGTAATATAATTGTAACATATTGTCTTTTATATATACCATCTTTTTAGCTGTGATTAATTTGAGAAATTTTTTTGTTAACGATGTAAAGGGTTTAATGCCCGTAAATTAATAATAAATAAATAATAATGTTAGTGTTCTTTTATAATTACGTATTATAATTAAACAAACTAACGCACTCACTAACACAGAAAGGATATATGAGGAATAAATAACTCAATTATCTATTAATTATATATATATTTCTTGTGTTTAGCGGATTTAAAGTCTCGATTAACAAAAATTCAATATTAGCAACCTCAACTCAAACGTACGACCGTCTCTCTCAGTGTCTCTAAGCGAAATCGTCTTCTCGAAAAAAATCATTAACGTGATAAGCGCTCTAAGTCGCGATTTTTAACAATCACGTTGGCCAACATAATTTCAAATTCGTCACCTGATACATTTTCGCCGCGCTAAGAATTAAATCCTAACATTCGGCCATCCGACTCGGATTCGTCCTCGAAGACACGATGAGCGTACATAAATTTTATAATGATAAGCGGTTTGGCTTTTTTTGGTTCTGGGACTTCGGCGATTTACAAGCTTATTTTCGTTAGTTTCTGTTTCAATTTTCTTTGTTTTATTAACTGTTTTGGTATGATTTTCCTCAGACTCATCCAACTGCATAATTTCGTCTTCGTCAATTTGAGTTCCGCGCCATAATTTAATTTCGGAGACGTGGGCCGTGGTACAAGAGCGATCGCTCTCGTCCAGTCCTAATCGCACAATTTGATAGGTGTCACTTGGTATGACTTCAGAATGACCATTAGGCCTTTGTATTTGTTTTGTAATTTTGTGGATTCACCTGTCGCAGTTACATTTGTACGTACGAATATAATGTCGCCTACGTCGTATTTTATATTAGTTATTCGTTTTTGATCATAGCGGTGTTTATATTTATTTTGCTCTATGATTATTTTTTGTTTAATTTCGTTTTGTATATCAATTGGATTTTCGTTGGTTGCATCGTCTAGCAATTCGCCGCGTGCTGATTCCTCATCGAACCGCGGTATATACCCGTATAAACTTTCGAATGGTGTTCTACCGGTAGTTTTTGATATCATAGAATTTATATCTCTTTCCACTTTGGCTATTTTCAGGTCCCATTTCTTTTCATCATTAGCTTAGCGTAATCATGAGCTTTAATCATGATATTGATTAAATTAAGTACAAACTTTCAATGTAATGTAAATTCCTTAGATAAACAAAGCGAACAATCCTCAATCAATGGTTTCAATAAAACTACCAAGCATCCCAAGAATATCCAATAACGCCAACAATAATCAGTTAATATACTTGATGTATAGTAGTACCAAGCAAACAGATGTAGCAAATCAAAACTTTATTGTTCTTTCAGTAATAAGTCATATTCACAATCAGTAGATGCTCATGATTCAATAAGATTTCTTCACAAATTATTATTTAAATCAATTTCAGTTTTCCTCAAGAATAATCCAAATCAATAATATTTTAAGTAAAACTTAAATAACTATTTCACTTAATAATTTTCTCTCAATACACGGGAGTAACCATATTGTAAATACATAGGTGACGCATAAATTAACAAAATTAGAAATAACAAAAAGATAATTGAATAATTGAAGCAAATTTATTAATGCTATTTTATAATACTCATTTCATTTAAATTAGTATTTATTTAATTATACACAAATAAATATGTTGCGCTGTGTTCACACAGTACCGCTAAGCAGAAGGCCCGCTTGGCTGACGCTGCTTTTGGTTAACACATTTACATAATACATGATTCACCTATGTATTTACACTATGGGCGTAACCCAAATGATATGTTCACTGTATGAATGTAAACATAAGAATGAAATATATATATGCCTTAAATGTATATTAAATATTTAGTGTAATATTTGTGTAAAATATTTATAAATATTTATGAATTTTATTTTAGAAATAGAAAGATTAGTGGAACCATTAAAAAGTACATGTACTATGAAAGTAAAAGCTAACTCTGTGAAACAAGAATTTGAAAAACAGGATGAACTTAAACGATCTGCTTTACGAGCAGTAGCTGCTTTATTAACAATTCCAGATGCTGGTAAGAATTAAATTCAAATTTTATAAATTATTACATCTAAACGTTTACAGACCGTTAAATTACACTTTAATTTCAGATAAAAATTTGTCTCTAATTGAATTTGTTAATCAAATAAAAGGAACATCTGAACTGCAACCATTATTTGAGATAATTCAAAAAGACTGTTCGGGTAACAATGTGAATGACACAAATGCGATGGATCAAAGTTAAATATTATATCATTTTTGTAATTCATAAAAGCTTGCGGTAAAGCACTCTTGATCATTATTCATAGATTATTTCTATACATTATTTTTGCATTATTACTTCCGAATTTCAAAGAACTTGTAACGCACTGTGTATAAACAAAAATAAATCTACCTAGATAGAACTCATAGAAAAGTAATCCCATTCCAAACAAGTTAAATGTCAAAATAATAATATTAATTATATAAAATTATTATATTAAATAAAATTCACAATGGAATTTATTATTTATAATATAATAATATAATATTAAAATATTATTTTTTAAAATCTAAACTTTATTTATTCGGTTAATGGGACATAAATATTCTGCCATAATGTATACCTAGTTGCATTGAATAGTCGTGTAAGTAAGCAATTTTATGATGGTAACCGAACGGGAATGCCGATCTTTAAATGAGGATTCAACAAAACTAGGTGTAGATATAAAATTGCTTGCATTAGAATATTTTATTGCTTTCGACTTATAACTGTGATATGAAGTTAATTTTCTCCATTAAACGCAAAATTTTATATCATACAAGGTGAAAAATAAATAAACATAAAATTAATAATCTGCGGTACTTATTATAGTTTGCATAAGAACAAGTGGAATAATGACCAATTTTTTCTTTGATGATTTGTGTACTTATTTTTGTTAATAATTTGTCTTTGGATAATTATAAAAAGTGATGTCAGATTGTTAAGGTTTTTTTATCACAATAAATTTTAAAAATATATGGAAGATGTAGATCTAATAAAATAAGAAAAACTGTATAAAAACAAAAGTTTAGATTCCTTATCAATTAATACATAATTTTTTTTAAAAAAATAAATATATACGTACAGGATTGCACTTTCATTGATTGACTAAGTAATCATTTCAATATGATTAATAATATATATTCATTAAATCGAATTTTAATATTATATTTAACCTCTAACCAGTCGTCATAAATGACTTTATGTTCATACTTTTCTAATAAAAGCATTCAATATTTTTTTGTTATAATTTGAATAACCAATAATCTACATTTTATGTATTCCTTTAAGAATTATAATTATTAAAATGTATTTATGTAATTTTATTGATTTATTGTACCTTTGAAAATAAAATACCCATTATAATAGCCCATTATACCCATTATAATACCCATTAAAATAGCTCTTTGGACAATATTTTCACAGTACATTATTTATTGCACTTGAATATCTAGAATTAAATATATTTGCTTGATAAAAATACCCTACACATTTAAGAAAATTTATTTTAATTTATACTTCATATTATATAAATATAATTTCCTCAAAAAATGAGTATTAAATTTGTAATGTAATTTATAATAAACTATAAAATTAAATATTTTTATTAGTTTTATTAAAGTATGTTTATATTCAAAAGAAGTAGAATTATGACATTTTCTAGACCTTGATTTATGGAATAACAAGTATCCAATAAAACATGAGCATGCATAATATTATGATGAAGTCATTAAAGCGTATACTATTTTTACTTTTATATGTTAAAATAACAACATCCGTATATTATTAATGAGATATTCTATTAAGTGATAATTTTATTGTGTTAAAGAATTGTTACTCGATAAATTATCTATGACATCATCAGTCGATAAAGAAGTAAACACTGCTCGTCTGTCGTTTTATGTTAACCGGCGATCGTCACAAAACCGACGACAAGGTTTTCAAAAATATGTTTCGCGAATGGTCTCGCCGTCTTGCGTCTAGTAAACCAATACAAATGTTACGTGATCGGCACCGATATTACGACACCGTTCTCGTTCATATTAGTTTTTAGATCTCAGATGTCACACGATATACGACTCACGGAGTCGATTGCGGTGTCTAGTCAGTGCCGTTGCCGAACGTGTACATGAGCACGCACGAATGTTGTCGTCATTGTAACTACTGTGTTGTGGTTGATACGGGGCGTCGATGCCGAATTTATGACATGCTGAGACGAGTCTGTTAATAAAATAATATTTCGCGTTTGAGGTGCAATTGCTCGTGAACAACTCGAAGCATAATATAGTTAGGTGAGTGCCATTTCGCAGTTGTATTCGTCTTTATCAACAACGACCCGCAAGACGAAAAAATACGACTTAACGGCTTTTTACGAACGCAAACGCAAAGTACTCGCCGCACCTTTATTTTCACGTCACGATTTGTGCAGTGTGCATAATCTTGGAGTTGGATAAAATTTTACAATTGCAAATAACCAATACGCGTCGACAAATGTACTTGGAATAAAAGGCACTATAACAAGTGTTTTGATTTTGTTGACACGATTATTATTTAAATATACACGGCTGCGAAGAGTGTGTACGGTGTAGGCAATTTTGTTGTGTCATTACTTTACTCGTTTGCTAACATTTTTAAATGGCCTATGACAAATAAACGGAATTTTGCTCGCATTTTAATTTTTAACAATAAGCAATTTTAATTGTTCGTTATCATTACTTATATTCGATTAGTTTATCATTGCGTAAAAACAACACGAGTACCACAGACTCGTCAACGATCCTTGTCATAAAGTTCTTACCAAATATCATTATTTGAGTTAGTTTATGACATTAATTGTATCATAAACGATTCACTCAATTAGATTTAAACTCATGCAAGTACACTTACTCACACACCCTCGTCAACTATTGCATTTAATTTTATCTCAACTAACTTGAGCTCGTCCCATTTTTAACCGCGCAGCGGTTAACAAATTCGGAAACAAATTCGCGCGCTCTTCACAGTGCGCTCGGTCGGATTGTGGATGCTCATTTTTCATTAAAAAATAAGGCTCGATTTAGAAAACGTGCAAGCTTATCGAAGTTGTGACAGGCGCGACAAGGAAACGCGCTTCGCGCACTGTGTCTGTCCCTGTCGCGCGTTTTAATGCTTCTCAGATCAAGTTATTTTTAACCGCAGACATGTGCACGGGCTGGTGATTTTGAATCGCGAAATTCGTGTGGGTCGAGCACACCAAGTTTACGCGAACGACTGATCAGGGGGTGACTGTTGCGTCGCTGTTAATTATTACATCGCAGTTATTACTTTTACAGTCAGCATGGAATTGCGAAGCCGCAGCAGGTCGCGATCGGAAACACCGCAATTAATTTTAAGGGAGCCAAGTGAAAATCCGTACGATCTGCGCCGAAGCAGCCGCGAACGATCAAACACACCGGTCGATCTTCCGAGCGGGAGACGATCTTCAAGGATCGGGTAAGTTAGGTTTTCTCTCGCTTTTCTAGCATTTAAAACGATTGTTTATGATTATTCTAATGAATCACACATTGATTCAAATTTTTTTTACAACGCAAATATTAAAATACTGCAAAAAGAATAAATATGCCATAATTTTACATTTTGTATTGTCAGTTATATATCAAACGAATTCATTGATTTTACATAAAGCTTATTAAGATTAATCATTATTATTTTTAGTTGTGTCAACCGTTATATTTTAAGTATGCTTGTTTTGTACAAGGGAATTGACGAAAGTTGCTTTGTAAATCACTGATTTATAAATAAATTTTGTTGGCTATAGTATATATATTTCAGTTTTTTTATCATTTATTAAATTAATATTTTACATTTAGTATTTCTGTATGATCTCTTGTGAATGTATGTCTTATATGACATTGAGCATAAAGTTTCTTTCATCTACTGTAAAATTATACATATATAATATATGGATGTGTACGTGCATGACATTTCATGTGTGATTTTCTTCAAGTTCATTTTTTAATTATAATTTAGTCTTTATCATGTAAATAAGTCTATAAATGTCATTTACTTATGTGTTTAAAATAACTATTAAAATATAAAATATTATATTTATATAAATTATAGTCAAATTATATTAAAATATTAAACATTTAAATAATTTATTGGATAAAATAAAATAAACAATATATTTCTATTTAAAATTTGGTATATATATATTTATCACATTATTATTGTGATTAATATAGAAATATAACAGTATAAAATTAAACTTATATATTTTAAATCACTATTTTTATAGCAGACATTAATGTATTATTTTTAATTATTTTTATACCACTTAGGAACGAATATTAAAAGATTATACTGTAAAATATTCATAAGCAATTATATTTAGATTTTTATAGGAAGTATGCTTTAAACTTTTACATGTTCACAAATTTAATTTAAAACTGTGAAAACACATATCCCTGGAATAATGCGAACAAGATTATTAAATAATTAGTAAATGATAATAGATATTCTAGAAATAAAATATTTTGAACTATATAACTTACTTGCTATGTTAGTAATTACTTTATTATACAGAATTTTTATTATAATATTTAGAATATTAGAATATTATCATACGATAACATTCTACGTAACTTATTATCTACAACATTGTAATTAAAAAAATATCAGATGCTATTGTAAGTTATTTCATATTATTGATATTAATTTATAATATATAACGATAACATATTTTTTTAATTTAAAAATGTAATCATACTCACTGAAAAATGTCTTCTTTCAGTAAGAAATAAATAAGTGATGTGTAGTACTATTCACCTTGGGTATGACGAAGGCTATTTTTTGTGACTTTAGATATTTTAATGTTGCACTGAATAACTTTTAATTTGATACCTTAATTATAGCTATATTTAAAGTAACAAACGATTTCTTATTTTATACTATTAAAATAATGTTAAATAAATATATGTTTAGTTACATTTAACAGAAAAATGTTGTTTAATCAAAACCTAATATTATAATTAATTATAAGTGGATAACTTTTTATTTTAATCCATGATTGAAAATAAAATTTAAATAACAACTATTTATTAAACAATATGTTTGTTATGTGTATATAATAGAAATGTATTTAATTATATTAATTAAAAGTTAAGACTATTCCAATGTAAATTTAAAATTTAATAAAATCTATTAAAATAAAATAATTGTGTTTATAAAATTTAACATTATTAAAATATATATATGAAATTACTAATATGCATGCATTGTTTTCTAGGATTCAAGGTAAAAAATTAGTTGATAAAAATATGGATACAATTGCTGAACAAAAAGAGGAAACTCCAAAAAGAAATATGAATGAAGTAACTGAAAAAAGTACAGTTAAAAAAATTGAAAGACGATCTGAACGTCAAAAAGTGAAAACAAATATTTTTACACCTGTAAAAAGCGATTCAGTAAATAGAAAATCAACAAAAAATGAAGATATTTCATTAAAAACTGTTACCAGTGACTATTCCTCGGAAGATGCCACAGACAAAGAAAATGGTTCCAATAAACCCAAAACTGCTTATGAAATTTACAAACAAGCTGGTGATTGGTGGGAGTAAGTATTTATTAAAAATAAACGTAAACAAATTAAAAAATTGTAAAGCAATATTTTATGTTGATTTATTTTCATTATGTGAAGTATATACAATAATATTAGCAGTAAAAAGGATGAATGAATTTTAGAAATTAAAAAGAAGTGAAACTCAAATATTTAAAGATGTAAATATAAAATATGTTTTGTATAAATGTTTGTTTTGTTTTCAGTGTATTTCCAAAAACAGATTACACATATTCAGAATCGTCTCAGTGTAGGTATGAAATAGCGCCAGGTATTTTAGCCATGCCTAATATGTCTAGACGTTCTATACATTCCAATGAAAACTCTAGTTTTGATTTGAGCAATTTGTCAACAAGTCAATTAAATAATACAAGTCATTCTTTTAAAGAAAGTACACAAAACTGGCTAAATACAAAATCATCAAATAATGAGGATATAATTGTAAGTAATAAGTTATTTAATTGTACACATAAACATTTTTTAATACATAATTTATTGTTATTATCTTTAAATAATTTAAGATTTATATTTAATAAAAAGCATAAGTAACAAATATAATAATGATGCATATAAAAGAATCAATAATTTCTATAAATTTGACATTTTTATATTATCCTATAGATATAATAAATTTCTAATACATTTATTGAGGTTTGTTTAATAATGATATATAAATTGTTTTGTTACATAATGTTGTACCTTTTCTATAATATAATAATGAGTTTTATAACAAATAAATTTGTTTAATTATACTTATTGGATATTATATTTTCTAGTCAATAAATGGTGTTCCTCAAGTAGTTCCTCATATCAGAAACATGCAAGATAAGAATATATTTCATCGAGAAATATATTATGAACGTACAGAGTTTAGAAAAAGTGTATATAATAATAATAATGAAACGTTACAATCATCAAATTTTTCGAGGTAATTAATAATTTAATTTGAAAATAAAAAATATAAATTAATTTAAATTATATTGAATAATCAATTTCAATACAATTTTATTAATTAAAAACATATTTTAAATTAAGTTTAAACGTGTATAACAAATTATTATTTATTACATAGATTTTTATATTATTGAATATATATATATATATATATTAATTACAGATTGTTATCATATTTAAATCCACTATCACAAAAAGCAAATATTAGACAACGGAGTTTTGATTCACAAGCAGATTCTGATACAGAGACAACTGCATATAAACATGTAAGAGATCTGAAATTCCGGAAAAAGAGTAGTTGGTATCAGAAAATTCTTATTATTATTTTGTCATCATTGTATTATATTTTAAATATGTTAAGTAAGTATATTAATAAATTATTATTGTGTTTTGTTGACAATTATTTATATTTGAATGCATTAAATGAAATATAAAAATATGTTTGAAATAAATTTAATTTTAAAAAATGTTTATATAAATAATTTTTGTTGAATATAGAGAGTATTTGGAGTTGTACATCAAATTATGTGTACTTGCTATTTGCCCATGTCATTCTCTTGGACTCTTGGTTTCTGAGTCGTATATCGTCATTTAGAGATAGTATAGCAAATCGTCGAAGGAAAATATTGTTCCTGGCCATATTGATACCATTATTATGGACAGGTAATTTGTTTTTAAGTTATTTACAATACATTCTTTTATTTGCCTGTTAAAACTATGTATTAGTGTATTATATAAAACACCAAAATTTCAATCTTTTAGATTTCTATGTTTAATTTAATGAACTCTTAATTAGATATGTAATTATATTATATACTACTAATTATATTTATAGAAAATAAATATGCTTAAAAGTAAAAATATTACGTGAAACTATTTCATCGTCAACATAACTTTCTTTTCTATTGCTGGGGGTCATTATGAATATTGTTTGTTTCAGGAATTTATATTACAATTACTTATATGGATTATTCTCCGAATATAGACCACAATCTTACTAAAACAACTCATCACATTTATAATTCTATAAATGACTATTCGTACTTTAACTTTGATCTTCTTCTTAAATACATTACAAATACAAAAAACTTGCTTTTGACAGATGTATTTGAATTTAATACATCTACATCTAATATTGAATGATATTGTACTTAAATAACGATTTATACTATTTTTGTTGTCCTTGCTTGTTTCAATATGATATAATATTACTGAGTATTTATATAATATTAATATTTACTTTAAAAATTAGGTGCTTTTATTTTGTTTTATGAAAATGGTTTAATTTTCTGTTTAATGTTTATGTTAAATATTATTTTAATTATATAATAAAATTATATCTTTAAGTTAGTACGTATAAATTTGGTGTGTGAAATGTATACATTTTATTTAAAACCTTTATTTATTTTTATTATATCATTTAATTTAGAGCATGATGCTTGTTTGCCATTGCTTGTTATGAATTATTTATCATGTTAATTAATAGATTATATAAGAAATACTTATCCGTATAATAAATTTTTAAACTTCAGAAGTTTAATTTCACTTCAGAATTTTATAGAAAATTGTATGAAAAACAAAGTGTTAATGATTTATTTGTGAAAGATATTTCTTTATTTATTTATTTTATATTTATTAGATTTATTTATTTTAAGAACTAATTATGGAATAAATATGACAAATATAGCTAATATGATAAAAAAATTAATTAAATAATCATACTTTTTTAATTTGTAATATTTTAAATAATAAATGTACAAATTAAAACAAAAGCACAATTTCTTTTTGATGATCTTGTTGGATCAACAATATATTAATGTATAAATATCACTATTAAAAATCATTAAAAATCAAATGTTTAACTCATCGAAACTCAGCATTAAATGATCAGTGATTACTAATTTATTTCTACTTTGTTTACAAATTTTCATTTTAGTGTATCTAATGTTTATACAAAAATATTGTTTAATCTCTTACAATTAAATTATTTGTCATGTTTTTATAACAATAAATTTAAATTAATAATTTACAACATGTTAATATAATAATAATTTTTTTGAAATCATAAAGTATAATATATTCATTATATATATAACAATGTATGTAACATATACATATATTGAAGAAATAACTATACAAATAATTTTATAGATATTTTTGCTTCATACAATCAAAAGTTTTACGGCCAAAAATTGCACTTGACGTCTTCCAGTATTTTGCATAATTTTTGTAGACTATACAGATTATTTATATAGATTAACAATATATTTAATAATGCAAGTTATATATCAGATGTTTTTATGCATATAAAATAAATATAAAAAATCTATTATTGTTTAAATTTAAATAAATAAATATTATATATTTATAAAAAACTAATAGAATAATATTGTATACAATTAAAGTTGATATTTTGTTATTAGTTTTAACTGATTAATCATGTGATACTAATCCCCAACAAAACAAAAGGCTTAAGGTAGAAATTAGGTAGAAATATGTAGATTTTACATTTATAATATGTTAAAATGTCCACCAAATTGAAGCAAGCTAATTTCTACATAGATTTCTACAATTTGGTAGATATTTCAACGTATTATAAATTTAGAATCTATATATTTCTACCTAATTTCTACCTTAAGCCTTTTCTGATCTGTTGGGGACATTTAGTATTTCTTTAATACTCAAAGATATATTCAAGTATATAGGAAGAAGTTTGTATTTTATTTACTTTTATATAAAGTTAATCAAAGCTCGCAGAAGCGGACTGACGAGCCAAGGTTTTAAAATTAAATATGAAAAATGAGATGATGTTGTAGTATCACATGCTAAAATTTCCGATATTAAGAAAATAAATGAATACAGACACAACGTACTTAAGAAATGGGAGAAGGATAGAGACGGGTTAACTTTGGAAGCTTTTTTGGACTGTTCGAGTCTCGGAGCCTTAACAATTACTGTGAATGCGATCGAAGCTAGTCTATCGTTTAACTGGTGAGTTCCTTCATCTATCCTTCTCTCCGTTCTCAGATTCAGTAAAAAGAAATAGAAAGAACAATTTATTATAATTAATGAAAAACAACATAAAATATACAATGTATATTTAAAGTGCAAAAACACTAAATTATTAATAAATTAATTCAATAATGTTTTACATTCTCTGGTTATTCTTTCTATTCCACTATTTTTAAATTAAAACAAATATTTTATTTTATTAGAGTTTTTAAAGAATATTTTATTTTAGGTCTTAAACAAAGTACCGCTAAAAGTGTGGAAACCTTACAATTAATTCATACTATAAATTCAACTCATGATCCATCGATTGAATTATTACTGAGGCGCGTTCAAGTTCTGGAGGATACAAGTGCAAAGCAATATGTATGAGCATTATTATTATATTTTAATTCGTTGAATAAATTTGATATTTAATAAATTCAAAATATATTTATAAACTTTAG
Organism: Psilanteris sp. ZL-2020; assembly: GCA_022817085.1. Taxonomy (NCBI): domain Eukaryota; kingdom Metazoa; phylum Arthropoda; class Insecta; order Hymenoptera; family Scelionidae; genus Psilanteris; species Psilanteris sp. ZL-2020. Next base: position 14,242 of record JABFQC010001562.1, read on the forward strand.
CAACAAGTACAGGAACTATTACTTAAACTAACCACAGATTGTGTTACGTCAGAAGAATTAAATAGAGTAAAATTAGATTTCAAATCTATAAAGGAACTTTATGAACAATCAAATTTATTAAATAAGAAATCTCAAATTACTTTAACTCCTGAGGAGATCGACATTCAAATGAATGCAATGTTGCAAGGATATGTAACGAAAGAAGAATGGTCGAAAATACTTATGACATTAGCTACTAAAGAAAATCTTGTAGCAACCTATAACCAAAAAGGTACTTTCATTTTAATTTTGTATTTACAAAACTGTTTATATATTTTTTTAATATTTTATTTCTTGATAATTTGTTGTTAATAATTAAATTATATTTATAAATACATAGATATTAGCGAAAATTGTAATGATTGCACATCGGAATCAGTTAATGTCAGATCAATTGTGAGAGATATATTAAAAATCTATGATGCTGATAAAACTGGTAGAGTCGATTATGCTTTAGAATCAGCAGGTAAATATGTACTTTTAATAAAATATTTTTAACATTAATAATTAAATATACAATATGTATATAAAGTGTATTTAATTTAAATTATAGGTGGACAAGTTATAAGTACACGATGTACTCAACGTTATGATCTTAAAACTAGAGCTTTTAAAGTATTGGGATGGACATTATTTTATGAAAGTAATAACCCAAGAACAGTAATTCAAGGACACCCTATGCAACCAGGTTTGTGTTGGGCGTTTCAAGATTTTCCTGGATATTTATTAATTAAAACACGAAGTTTAATTTATGTTACTGGATTTACTTTGGAACACGTACCAAAATCAATTCTTCCAAATGGAGATATGAGAAGTGCACCACGAAAATTTAATGTTTGGGTATGGTATATAATATATTTTAAATCGCAAAATATATTCTACATTTATTATATTATTAAATGATTGTGAACTGTAATAAAAAATAAATAATGAATTGACTACAGGGATTAAAAGATGAAAATGATCCTAATCCAGTTATGTTTGGTGAATATACATTTGAAAATTCTGATGAAAGTTTACAATATTTCGCTGTTCAGGTAAGAAATATTAGAATTATTCTCTAAATCTTTAATGCAATGTATCTTAATTTAATTTTATTATTATTTTTTTTTTAATCTTGAACTTAAATCGATGACAATATACCTAAATCGTTTTACATTTGCCAATAAACTAAATTTTATAAATTAAATATCTTCCAGAATAAGGATTTTTTAAACACAATTTGAATGTATAATGATACATAGTTTTAATTATTGTGATGTAATATCATATTGTGTTTATTTTTTAAACTTTTAATTTAACAATAAGATATTGAATAATAATAATCAGTTATAAATACGATTTTAATGTTAAAATATGTTTGTCATGTTAATGTATAAAAATATGGTAACTTATATTATTATAAAAATTATTCTTTATATGTTTATCTAGAATTCATCTATATCAGAGCCTTACCACTATGTCGAATTGCAAATTCACAGTAATTATGGGCGTCTCGAGTATACGTGTTTATATAGATTTCGAATCCATGGAACACTGGCATAGTACATGAATTGAATTCATACTAAATGACTTGACAATGAATAAATGTCATGTTAATGCTAGTATTTACTGTTATATTTATGCATAAAATATTATACAAGGAATCTAATTCATTATTAATTAAACGTTTTTTATCATGAGCAGTTTTAATTAATTTTCTACAAAACGTTAATATATATTTATTTATCATTTCATACAAATAAAAGTGTATTTGTTAAAAATGTTATCAAGTCAAGGAAATAATATTAAATTACTATTTTGGAACTTATGGTTCTATATAATTACTGTCAATTATGAAAATAGATTGTTTTACATTTTTAAGCTCAAATTTGTTTTGAGCATTGTTTATGTTCCACTATCTTTGATAACCATATTAATAAGTGCCTTGTAATACTATTTTATTATACTACGTAAGCCAAATAGTGTTGTTACAAATTGATCTACCTGTAAAGCGTGAATACAGTTCCGATAGTCCACGATTTAGTGAGAAAAAAACATAAGATACTAGATTAATCATGTTCAACGAATTAATATTTTTATGTCGAGACTAATTATTGTATATCTCCTACTAAATAATATTTAAAATGTTGACTGATTTTATGTTAATTTTTGCATCCGTGAATAATTAATATTAATGGATTACTTTTATATATGCATTTAATATATTGACTCTTTCAAAAATTAAATAATAAAATAATTTTAATTTAATTTAATTATACCTTTTAGTTAATCTTTCAAATAATTGATCTGATATTTAAATTTTTTTAGTATAATAATTAATTTATTTTGATATAAATAATATAATAAACTAAATCTTAAAATTAAAATTATAATTTATATATATATATATATATATTTATCAAAAACTGCATCCATTACTATTAATTGTTCCGTTCAATTAAGTGTACTTTAATATTTTTAAATAAGCGCGTTTTAAAATCAGATCAGGATTTTACTGAAAGCTGATTTGTTTAACGAAAAGTGCGATAAACGATTTTTTAGCACATGCAAAAGAATGTATATTTAGTTGTTTTTAGTAGCCGTTATTTCATAAAATAACAATAATAAAATATTTTTATACAAAATTATTGAATACATTCAAACAATTTGATGACTTAAAACAACTGAATATACAAATTTTGAAAAGGACACTGACAAAAGAGTACAAAAAAATATATTGTACGTACATATTGTTAGTAAGATTAGTATATAACATTGTGTTTTAAGTTGAACAGCGCAATTTTCGTACTTTTGAACAATTTTACATAGATTATGATTAATTGTATGCATAATTTTGACAATGGGTCTGTAGAGGCTACTCAAAACGGCAGCGTATTAGTATGCCTATTTATGATTGCACGCCATAGATTTATTGTACAAAAACGTATTTTTAATCGTACAGATTATAAGATTTTAGTATTTAAAAAACTGCGCGAATTTAAATTGTTAGGAGGCATTGTATTTTAAATCATTCTTGACATAAAATATATGTAAATACGTTGTTCAAGTAATTTGTATTAAAACCACTTTCACTATGAGCAAATAAAACTGCAACAATAAGTACTATAAAATAATAATTAAACTTATTAAATTATATTAAGCATAATACTTGCAAGTAATTATAATAAAAATAAAATTATTTTAGCTCATAGTGGAATAAACACTAGAATTAGAGATATTTCAAATGTAAGAACAACAGTATGCGCATAATCTAATTATAATAATTCGCAGGAACTTTAATAGTTTCTATTTAATGACGATCTCGTCTTTCTCCCGAAATTAAATCTCCTAGTTTCTAGTCTTTTTAATGTAAATGAATAACTTTTTATACGCAACAAAATATTAACAACTTGCTTCACTGTCAATTTATTATTTTAATACTTTGGCAGATAATAATTTATATTAGTTTTTTGTAAAGATTTACTATATAATCGGAAATTTACTTTAAATATATATTAAAATATTTTTAATGAATCAATTGTTTATGTAAAATATAAATAAAATTGAAAATGAACCATGTTATTTTATCTTTTCAAAAAAATATTTACTAAAGTATATGATATGCAATCAAACAACACTGATATTGGTAAATAATCTTTATATGAGTGCTGTATTTGATAAAATTGTATACAAGTATATACTAATAGTATAAATATAAATCTCCCTATCCTATATATATATACACATATAAGAGGCTAAATAATACTGACAGCTTAAGATATAAAATTATTTTTTAAGAATTCTAACTTTTTCCAAACTTTACTTTTAATTGTAATAGTTTTTAAGAAGCTTACTTTGTTTAATGAAAAAATAACTTTATATATATGAATTATGAATATAATTATAATAATATTATGATTGGAGACTCTGATAATATTTTGCAATGCCATAATTGTCACAGATTTTATCATTTTAATTGTGCGGTTGATTTACACAAAGGGTCTAATGGTGGTTTTTTACTGTGCTGTCCAGAGAGACGTGCCAGTGAACCCCTTCTTCCATTCTGTGCTCGAGCATCTCTACAAGAAGAAATGAATACTTCTGGTCAACATAATCTTACCCTTGTTGACACAACTCAATTGTTGGAGATCAAAACACTTATTCAAGATATGTCATCGGATTTTAGAGCGGACATACAAGCATTGACCAGAAGTTCTAATGAGATGAGAAACGAACTTCATCAGGTTAAAGAAGAGTTACGACAAGCAAAACTCAATATGTCTAGAATGAAAGAGGATTATGATCCTCTTATTCAACGAGTTACATCTATCGAAGCTGAGGCTTTACGTTTAGACGCCAAGATGACAAACCTTGTGAATACCGAAAGACGACATCCTGATCCTGCAATGTTCGCGAAGAGGGAACAAGCTTGGTGCCAAGAAATGGCCCGTAGACAATTTAGAGCCCTCAATGTAATTATTTACAATTTTCCCGAATCTTCTCAGGGTGGCTCTTCTGACCTGGAAAGTTTTAACGCCTTTTTATCTACACTCGAAATCTGTTCCCCAGCTCGTTCGGCTCATCGTATTGGCAAAGTAATCGCTG
>JABFQC010001563.1:0-18860 GCA_022817085.1 Psilanteris sp. ZL-2020
GTAGTGAGTAGACTCGTTTTTAGGTGATAAACGAGTCAATTTACTATTGAACAATTTCATTTGAAAGTTTAAATTTATTATTTAAAAATAATTTCCTATAAAAAAAATAATATTAAAGCATATACGTTTTAAATAATAATTTTATACTGCAATAATAAAAAATAACTGAACCAAAACAATGAAACAAAAAATACTTGATATTTTATTTTCATAGATATAATTGTTTTCTTTTATTTAAATTTTCCTTTGACTCAAAAAAACTTATTATTTTATATAATACAATTACAATTGAAAGAACTCTGAAAAAGTAATATATCTAAACATATGTTAAAGTGGAATTGCTACACATTTTCAAGTTACATCAAAACAACGAATTATGTTATTTTATCAATTATATTTTAATATTTATAATGTTTATATAAAAATTTTTCCTACAATGAAAAAATAGAATCAAGTATTTAATTCATAATGTAAGTAACGATCATAGACTCATAGTTTGCAATTTCAATCTTATTTTTCTGACCCCTCGTCAGAATTAGTTATAAAATAGAACAGTTGTATATTGCCAACATTAATTAATCATATTCAATTAGTCGTTTTTTCCATTTCACTAACAAAAGGAAACGAAGTTCATCTTCAACTCTACAACTTCAAATAATCAATATGAAAACATTCAGTCGAGCGTTCATTCTTTTAAAACCAATACCCAACATAAAATAAAATCACTAGATTTTAAGAATTATACCTATATAATCACAATTAAAACTGAGTTCCAAAATCTATGTTTGCACTTTTATCTTTGTCTAACTTATATAATTTCGTATTTGTATCTCATAAAATTAGTCCTAAAAATTATTTTGGAACGTGGTGCTCCTAAAGTATAATATATAATACGTGATAATACGTTAACCTACAAAGGTAGCGGCATACAAGGAATAAACCCTTATAGCCAATAAATCTACAACAATACCAAATATACTTAAACTTAATTATGTAAGCATAAAACAATTTTTTATTCATAAATTAATGTATATATCTTTTTAATAACATTGTTTTACTTAAATATATAATTGTTTATTCAAAAAGATAACCTAAAAATCTGAATGTACATTTAAAATTGCATGTAATTATGAAAATGGATTAACTATTAGAGCTATTAATTAATTAATTGTATTGTTTATTGACTTTTAGGTCGTCTGTTACTAAGCCTAAGTCAGAAATGACTCCTGAAGAGTTAGCAAAAAGAGAAGAAGAAGAATTTAATACCGGTCCACTATCGATTTTGACACAATCAGTAAAAAACAATACACAAGTTTTAATTAATGTTAGAAATAACAAAAAGTTGATGGGGCGTGTAAAAGCATTTGACAGACATTGCAATATGGTTCTTGAAAATGTTAAAGAAATGTGGACTGAATTACCACGTACTGGCAAAGGAAAGAAAAAGGTTAAATTTTAATATAAAAAATACAAATAATAACTGTAATTATGTATATGAAACTTTAAAACTTTGACTTACAGTATTTCATTATAATAGACAATTTCAATTATTAAGAGTCAACTTTTCAAAACTTTATATATTATGTTGTTATTGTTTCTTTAAATTATTAATGAGTGTTATGTATACATAATTTAAATCTCCATTATAATTTGAAAATATTGTATTTCAGATAATTAAGAATTGAAATTTAGTATTTAAATAGTAAATTATTATTAATTAATATATTTGCAAACAATTAGGTTCAATTAAAATAACTTTTAAATAACATAACATTTGAATAAAGGTCCGTTTTTGTTTGCGATTTGTCGCCAGCGATGGCATATTTGTATGCTGTAGTGGAAGAGAGATCAATGATATCATTCTTCTCACTCTCACTCTAGCATAAAATATGCCATCGCTGGTGAAAAATCGCAAACGAAAATGCACCTTAAGTCTCCATGGCTAATACATTGATATAAAGTTTATAATCCAAACTATACTATTTTAGGTTACTATTTATCCTTTTAACAAATTATAATTTTTTATTATTGTTTATGTTTTCAGGCTAAACCGGTAAACAAAGACAGATTCATCTCAAAAATGTTCCTTCGTGGAGATTCTGTAATTATAGTTCTTCGTAACCCATTAGTTGTAGCATCTGGAAAATAATATTATGACATTTCTGTCCTTTAATATAATTTAATAAATTTTCATATTTACAATAATTGTGTACTTTAATGTCCACTTAAACACATCAATACTTTTCACTTATAATTGGAAATAAACTTTTTGTAATACATTTAGAGAATATATCTTTTTACATCATTATAAGCCAATATTATTTATCATACATTTCATAATTTTCTAATAAAAAATATAAATACTATGTATATAATTTATAAATATAATATATATATATATATATATACTTTATAATTTGCCTTGTTATAAACTAAATTTTATTATTATATTTTTTATTATTCAACAGTATTATAAACACTAAAAATATATGGTTTCTTTCATAAGTTATAATATTTTTTTTTAAATTTATATTTATTTGCATTGTAGAGGTATAAAAATTACACATATGTTCAAAGTATTTCTAAACTTCAATTCTTTTATTGAACCAAGTGATTTTATACATTCAATTATTATTTAATAAGAGATAATTATAAACAAAATTCAATAACTAAAAATAGTTTATCAAAGTTTATTTATTATTTATTTTGCTTACAAATGTGCCTTTATAAATGCATTAATCTTTTTCAGAGATAGTTGTTAAATGTCGGTCTATTTCTTGTTCCGTTAAAATTCTGCAATAATAAAATACATTATCATAAAGGTAATACATATTAAATTATTATCATTACCAAACTATTAGTAAAATATTAAGAGATAATTATTTAAAATAATTTAAACAATTAAATTACCGGAAATTAGGTTTGTCTTCAGTTACTACACCAATTTCAATTTCTGAAGGTTTGAAATCAACACAAAGAACAGTTGACAAACAAGTTATGGCGAGCTGAATAGTTTCATCCTCGTCGTAGTTTTGCTTCTTTTTCAACTTTTTCTCCAGATATGAGTTTGCTTCTGTTTGTTTAGTACCAACAGAGATAGCTCTATAACCACAGAAATAGCCAGCAGGATCGGTCTTGTAAATGCAAGGACCTTTATCTTCATCATAAGCTATAAGAATCATAGAACATCCAAGAGGGCGCATTTCTGCATTTTGTGTATAAACTTGACTAATATCTGCCATTCGTCTGCATAATATGTCAACTGGCATGTCATAACCTTTTTTGTATTTAAAATGAGCAGCTTCATAACGAGCACGTTGTACTTGGGCTTTGCTATCAGCTATTAACAAATGTATTAATTAACATTATCATAACATTGTATTAAATTCGTTATAAATATAAATTATAAATGCATATTTCATTTAATTTTTTTATTATTCATTATAAAGTATACAAATATAGTTAAATAAGAAAAATTACCAAAATGAAAATACAATTACACATAATAATCGAAGAAGATTATATGATTACATTTATTTAAAATAAAATATATGAAATTAAAATCGATATTTATGAGATATTTTGAGACAAAAAACAAACTGGTTTTTCCATTAAAAAAGAACTAGAAAATATTTCTATGCATACAAAGATATACAAGTATTTAAAAAATCACATTAGATTTAAAACTTCCTCTTCAAAAATAGTACTTATATAATGTATAATATATACATATGTAGATTATATATAATGTTATAAATGACTTAAATTAGATAAATAATTATTAGCAAGAAAAATTATCATTTATTATTTTTGTCTTTTAAACATACCTATCATGCCAGTCATTAAACATCCAATGTACTGAGTAATTGGAAAAATGTGAGTAACTGTGGAAGCATCAAGCAGCTTATCCTTAAATCATCAATTTAATTTACAATTAATTATAATTTCTGATATGATTGCTTATTACATTCAAGTTTTGTATAAAGTAAAAATATTTGTGACAATAAATAATGTATAATTAAATTTAATAAATAATTAGATCATTTCTAAAGTTTAAAATTTACTATGATATAAATATATATTATAAAGGAAAATTATGTTACACATAATTTTTTATGTGACAATATGGCAAAATTTGTTATAAAATCTATTATTAAAGTAATAATGCATACAATTTATTATTGTATATAATAATATTACTGGAATAACAACAGTAATTATATTAATTTTAGTATGTAGAATTAAATCACTGTCAAAATTTAATGTTTCAATTTCCTAAAATATGATTTTCTAAAAGTTATACAATTTGTAATTGCATATAACATTATTAATAATTAAATTTCATAACAATTTCACTTACAAATTTGCATTCTTCTATACGAATTTGTTTGTATTCGAAGGAAATGGATTAAGGTTATGTACTTACAGGAACTTTTCTTTGTGTTGCAAAAACTGCGGAATTAAGTCCTTTGATTGCAACTGATGTTAAACCACCTTGGTTAATTGCTTTGAAGGCATACTCTGTAAAACATTAAAAAATGAATTATATTTAATATTTCAAAACGCGCAGTGTCATGGTTGCAAAATGATCATATACTTATATATACAAATAAGAAATTAAATCCTTAATAAATATCAAGTCGTATGTTATAATATTTTGTTTTTTTTATTTCAAATACTTGCCTACTTGGTACAGTCGGCCTTCTGGCGAAAAAATAGTAATATGCCTGTCAAATCCGGCGCTACTTCCTCTCGCCATTTTGCACAATATATCTATATGACAAGAATGATATTTCTGAAATTGAATTCTCGGTTATACGGGCTTACCAGGGTTTACGTTCCTTCGAACTAAATATAATCTTAGAGGGAAATTGCGAATTATAAAGTATGTCGTTCGGTTTTTTAAATGTTTCTTTAAATCCCAATAGATGGCAGGAATTAGATATGAATATTTGGCGGGAAATTTAAATGTGAAAATTAGATAATATTAGGTTTGTCTAAAAATTAAAATTTATTCTATATATATATTTACATTTTAATTATTTTGTAAATTACATTCTTATCGTATACATTTATAATAATTATTATTAAGCTTTTAAAATGGACAGTGAAGATGCATATTTTATTAAAAATACAAATTCATCAATTTCATTAAATTATAAACATCAAAAATAAATAATATATAAGTGTATACTACGTAATCAATAACATTTATACATATAATTAATTCACATATATATTAATTTATGACATAAAAGCGAACACACAAAATTTATTGGAGAACCATATTACGTGAATATAAAAATCATATGAAATAAAGTAGTGGTAATATTTTGAAACAAAATAATATTTCATAAATAAATAAATATCAAATATTTATACACAAGGAATCAATAAATTGTGTTTAATTATCTAATGATTTATTAATCGGTAAAACTAAACGTATTATACATCACTAATATTTTTTATTATTACTTTTAGGAAGTACAAAATATGTTACATGTAAAAATGCAAAAATGCATTTTTATAACGAAATAAAATGCGTGAAAACAACGCTCGTTTCATTATTTCCATTAAAAATTCAATTGACAATAATTCAAATTCGACGTGCAAAGTTTCCATCATGAATGACATTGCAATTATACAAAAAACCAAATCACATTTTTGTACAACATGGAATTAAAAAACAGACACGTCGAACATTGAATTATTCCATTCATGATTTTCTTTACAAATAAAAAATTATTACAGATTACTTAAAACGAGAAACGCATAGAACATGATTTATATCAAATTTCGTTCGTATTTTATAAAATAGACTGAGATTTGAACCGAGAAAGCTGCGACAATTGAAGTGCACCAAAGTCTGCAAGTCGAGTCTTTGGAACACTGATTACTCACCAATCTACTTGTTCAATGATTTTCTTTTTGGGCGATTCATGCACAAATTATTTAATCCGAATGACATGCGCTACTAATATTAAAAAAAAAAACAAATGTAAATGCTGACATTAAAATCAAATTAAACAATTTTGCATGCCATTAGTGTATCAACTATTAATAACAATAATAATGAGACCACGCGCTTAAGCTTAACAATTATAATCTATACAAATTTGGTTTATGCGGTACAAAATTATCCCACAAGAATTTGCGGTTTTGTACGTTAGCAGTCAGATAATAAGAGTACACTGAGACAAATTTACATAGTTCCAGTAATTACGATGGCTAAGATTGTGAGGTACACAGTCACAGCAACTACATGTTTAGTGCAACTATTCAAACTGAAGACATTATTTTTTGTATATTTAAATAAACAATGTGATTTGGAGGTATTCAACGTTCCAACTGCAGAAACATTTTTGGTACTACTGGGAATATATATACGTTTTTTATTTTTAAAAATAATTTCCAGAAATGTTTCATCTGCATAATCAAAATACCATCCACTTGAGTTTCGTGAAGTCTAAATGTACTATCCTGTGAAGTAATAATAGTATTATAATCATTCATTATTATTATAATTTAATTACAATTAATATTACAAATGTAGTTTGATTTTCGGTGGTTTTTATACACTGAAATTAATAAACTGTATATAATATTGACTGAAGTAATTAACTTTTTTTATCAATGTTATTTTAAAATTTAATTCGTTGCATTGATTACCATAATAATAAATCTTTTTAAGGATTGACAATTTATTAATATCAATAAAAATTATATTTATATTTATTAACGTCTTATAATAAATTTGTTTATATAAAATATATTATTGTAGTATTAATCTAAGATTAAATATTTTACAAAATTAAATGTTTTCTTTATAATAAATATTTAAATATATTACAATTTAAATTATATCTTATAATTCTATGTAAGATATAATTATTCATCCTCAATTCAGACTTATTAATGTTCTTTTGTTTGAAATGTTACAGTCAATATTTTATTATACAGTTCATTAATTTTCCTTTTGCTGATAAAACTTAATACTGTAGTTTCTGTGACCATAACAATAATTAAAATCATGATTAACTATATAAATGTAGTTATGTAATTAATTAATTAATTAATTAGTTGCTATAAATTAATAAATTGTAAATTGAATATCAAAACGTACAATTACATTAACTTTTAACGAAACAATTCATTTGTTGTAATGAAACTATTGTTATCAGATTATATATAATATAAAAATAATACAACTATAATGCTGTAACTCCATTTGTATAGCTGAACATATTGCAATGTAATTGTACAGACAAATTTTCTCTCTGTGGAAACAGCACGTGAACATGAGGAGCATCGTACTTCAATTAAAAAGCATTCAAATGATTAAACATGCATATCTAATACAATACATGTTTTATCAAATTCAACGTATATGTTTTTAACTTGCATTTAATAATAATGCAAAATCTTGTCGTATATTAAAAAGCTTAGCTTTAATTTGTGCCAGATTCTTAAAATTAAGATCTTATACACACTTTGTGCGATATACTAACGTTGAATCTGATTTAAACAATTTGTTTATACAATTAAAAATTGTTTATTAAACATACAATAACCCTTATAACGAAATCCAATAAAACTAATAAACATTTCCACTGATCACGATCACTGTCTTTTAAATAAAAAATTACGTTAATAACATATCAAATAATAATATCATGCATTACAGTTATACAGAATGGCAGAAATGGATCTGATCTATTGATCATAATGTTTATCAATATTCATATAAGATTTTGTCATAAGAGTAAACGATTTTAATAAAAATATCTGGACAATTATTGGTTTGATACGCTTTCAGAGTCAAGGCCTACTGTATGCAAACAGGTTTGTTTTTATACGGGTAAATATGGCAAAGCATATCCTCCTTATGTAGTTATTTACTTTATTTTTTAAAAAGTAACGCATGTATTTTATAAAGGTATTGTAAACGCATTAGATTCACACCATCTTAACCTTATTTGTGATTTCTGATGACGCGCTTTTAAAGTGCATACTTTACTCGTTGTTCCATTAACATATTAATTATCTACAAGATACTAATGCGATGTTTATTTATCTATGCTGTGGATGAATAACCTTTAAAAATAGTCAAACAATTTATGAATCATTGTAGAGCTGCTGAACATAAAACAACTGAATTGTAAAATATGCATCGGTGTATTGTAATGTATAAAAATAAATTGAGAAAAATATATCAAATTTTGGAGCAGATGTACATTTATTGCAATGAGGGATATAAAATAATAATAAAAAAAAAAATAAGAATTCGATCACAGCAGTTCGATTTTTTCTATTTCAGATAAAACTAGTGTTGTTATATAACAACGTTATTTATTTTTATAATTTAAATAATGTTATTGAATAGGAAATTTGATTGATTGCAATTGTAATTAGAGCATTTATAAGATTTATCAATTTTTGATGAAAGGAAACAGGAAGTCAAAAATAATAATATATTCATGACATTAATATTAATATCTGGTTAAATGAAATAAATCAAGTGTTTAATATAATGTTTTATAAAATATTATATTTGAATATATTACATTTTAAATAATGTAATAAAATAAATGGTATATATGTTATAGCCATTTAAAAATTATATTTGTTATATTCCAAATTAAAATCATTCAATAAAGCGATCGAAGAATCTGAGGCTCCATTCAACCAGATTGAGAAAAATAATGAAAATTAATAAAAAATTGTCTTAAAAATAGCAAAGACAATATATTTATGGTATAAAGACATCAATAGATATGTTTGAATCAGAAAGCTACAATAAAAATCAATATTTTTAAAAATTGCATTAAAAATATAACTTCTATAAACATTGATCAATTCATATATAAATACTTACAATAATATTTAATTAAAATATATTTACAAGATAGAAGAAATATCTACCATGATATATGATTATATGATCAATTTGTATTACGTTTGCTCTTTTCCAAAAAATATTCAAGCAGTTTAACTTATAAAATTGCTGTTCTGACCTTTTTGAAATCTACATAGTCTACCATAGTAAATCTACATGTGTACATAAAATAAAGATCCTTCAGTTCAATCCTGATGTATGGAGTCTCAGATAGTCATTTAAATTGATTTTAAATCAGGACGTTTAAACAAACATCGATGAAAAATTTGGAACAATTTCGTTATCATTAATAAAAATATAAAAATTGCAACTATACCATCCTGTTAGTTAAAAAAATCTAAACTCGTGCATTGTTTGTTATACTTTTGTATCCGCAACTTTGTGCATAGTTTTTCATTCAATTTCTTATGAATATGCATTTCACGGGAATGAAAAGCGCTGCGAACGCGAAATGACGCATTTTAAATTCAAATGTGTCTCAGCGTGCGCGAAAAATATGCTATTTATGCATGCGCGTGTCCACAAAATTTTGGAACGCTCAATGAATATTGCACTAATATATATGTTTATATATACATGGGTGTGTCTGTATATGTGCACATGCTGCAAACGTATAAACATATATATAAATATATATATATGGTTACGGGACAACTGTAACGAAAGTTAAATTCGATAAACATTGAATGAATCGAAATTTGATAATTAATATAGAATTCAAAGTTATCCAGCTCCAAAGTCATTTGTTTTAGGTTGAAATTAACACATAAGCTTTGTACGATAACTAGTCAATGTGTGCGTAAAATATCACAGAAAGAAACGCTGTTTGGCAGTCCAATGATCGTTGCTGTGTAAAAATTGGTTCTTATTAATAAAAAACATACTTTATAGGCAATCGCAATCTCATTCTCATTGGCACACTTTGTGTTTGATGACAATTTAAAAAAAAAGAAGAAAAAAAACAATGACACTTATTGACATGTTCGATCAAGAGTCTATTACTTATTTTCGGCTTCATATAAATGTATTAATACTTCTTTGAAAAATGTACTTAGTTTTGTACATTCGTAATTTATTACAAAATTGTGCCTGTGGAAGCTGAATTAATGACCTCTTTGTAAGCTGCAAGTGTATGTAGATAAGATACTAAAGCTTTTTACACAATGTCTTTTTTGTTTCTTTTTCGTTTTCTTAATTTCTTTGCTTTTCGTTCTCGTGTTATTTCTTTAGTTTTTACAATTTAATTGTCAGAAATAACACGACTGAGGAATCACTTACAAAAGACTACACCGATGCCTCCTACGACCTGGTGTTCGTAAACGTTTCCTCTTTTCTTTGCCACGTTGTTCCTTTTCTTTTCGGATTTCTCTGACCTATGAAAGAAAACAAGGAGCAATGAAACTTTGTAATCTTGAATGACTTTATTAAGTTTATACATTTAGGAATCAAACTTTTTTCTGGTTAACTCTATGGAATCATAATTTGATATATATTTTAAAACCGATTAAAGAATTAGTACTTTTTTTGTTATACTTGTTTAGATTGTAGAGATTTCTATATTTTCATTATTAAGGAAGATAATAACAACTTGAATTTAAATTAAGTAAAAGAATATACGCGAACTGTTAAATTTCCCAAAATATTAAATACAGTAATCAATATCTTATTTGTTATTATGTTTGATTAATTAAATGAAAAAGTTTCCTTGTTATAAATGATTAATTTCCTGTTTATACAAAATTCCGAATAAAATTATTTAAATTATTAATATTTACGTTATATTATGAATTAAATACAAAAATATTTTTTTTTAAAACAATACTTGTTATAAAACAATATTGATATAAATGTATTATATATTTTTATTATAAATAAAATAATATATTAATATATAAATGTTTTAAACAGTTATGTACATTGAATATTATTTAAATTTTTAATTGAAGAATTAAAAGTAAGCAATTTTTATTTTAAAATAAATAGAAAGATAATTTTTTTGTTATTATATTATACATATATTTGCTTCAAATAATAAGAATATAACAAATAATTTTTATTTTAAAATATAAAATATATTTGAATTTTATATTTCATACTTAAAAGTCTGTTTAAGGATATATTTCTGAATGTAGAGTTCGCGAATTTATATTAGAAGTATGATTTGAATTTTAACATTTACTCACTAAAGTATAAAATGCATCGTCAACTCCCATCCTTGTTTTAGCAGACGTTTCAACAAAAGGTACTCCATATTGACGCGCTACTTCTCTGGCTTGAGTCATATTCACAGCCCAAGACTGTTGCAAATCACATTTGTTTCCTACCAAAACCATCGGTACCTGCTCAGCATCTTTAACTCTTTTAATTTGTTCTCTATATGTACCTATATCCTATAAATTTGTATACATTTTCATAATTATTAATGCATCTTTGTAATATTTTTAATAATGATCCAAACAAATTTCTTATTATATAATTTTACCTCAAAACTTTTAGCAGAATTTACTGCAAATACCAAAAGAAAACCTTCTCCAGTTCTCATATACTGATCTCTCATTGCACTATATTCTTCCTGACCTGCAGTATCTAAAATGTCTAACAAGCAAGTTTCCCCATCGATCACCACCTAAAATATAAGAAAAATGTATCAATATATGTAAGTACATGATAATAAAATTAAATTTTAACGCTATAAATTCAATTTGCAGAAGTGCATAATAAAAGCATATTATAAAAACATATCAATAATTATTTTTTAAACAATTAATTAATTCCATCATTTTTAGAAAAATAAAATTATCGAATATAAATATTTAAAATTATTAACAATAATTTATAATGTGTCAATATTAAAATTCTTTTTTTTTCAATCTTTTTCAAATTGCTTTTGGGATAATAAATACAATTATACTGATATTAATTAAACAAGACTATTAATTTTTTATTTGAGCATGTAATATATATAAAATTTAATTTAATCTTATTACTTAGATACGTTATCAACAATTTTATCAAAACACTTAATTGAAAAATGTATTTTATAATGTAATTTATCATATGCATTGGAGAGGTATGTATAAATTATTAGAAACAACAATTTTAATGTATAAATAACTGACATACAAAACAAGCAACTTGTATACAACTAATAATCACTTACTTGCTTCCTATAAGAGTCTTCTATTGTTGGATCATATTCGTCAACAAAATGATTTTGAATAAGTTGTATCGTTAATGCAGATTTTCCAACACCTCCAGCTCCTACAACTACTAATTTGTATTCAGTCATTTCGCACTTTATTAATATATAATATTAATATTGTTTGATTTTATTGCAATCTGTAAACCAAAATACAATTTTAAGGTTAATTAATTGTTTAAAGGTGCGTTTTCATACGCAGTTGAACAGATAAATGACTGGATGACAAAACGTAGTTGCTGTCGCAATGTGTTCCAACATTGTTCCAAACTAACTGCGGGCTGTCGCGCAGTGTAGCTGATTGCAGTTGATAGTTGTGACGTCACAAGGAATCCAAGGAACCAAGTATACATGTGTTGGAGCGGGTATTTTAAATCTAGATTTTATTTAACGGGTATGTTAAATAAATCCTAATCTTAAATAATAATAACAACAATTTAAAACAAACGTGTATTTTATTTTATTTATAAACTAATATACATTTTATTAAATTTAATTTTGTTGTTAAAAGTTTTGACCAGCAGATTGAATTCAATTGAAATCAATTAACTGAAAGTAATTGTATTTATGTCTTACTATAATTGGTAAAATACAATATTGTAAATATAATACAATACGGTTATTGAAATATGTAAATGTTATAGTACTTTGAAGTTTAAAATTAAAATTTAATTATTTATTTATAATTGAATTCAATAGTGTGGATATATAATCAGTAGCGAAATTTCCATTCAACTTAAAAAAATTCTTAAATTCAACAATCAATTGATTTCAAAATTGATTCTTATAATTAATTTTTAAGATGTAAATTGTAATTTTATCATACGTTTCTTTGATTTTTAAATAATGTTTTCAAACTTAAACATTTTTAATTTTTTTCTTTTATAAATATAATAAAATATGCATTTGTTTTAAATTTTTGCGTTATTATTTAAGATCAGGTACATTTTACAATACCCAGCAAATAAAATGTAAAATACCTGTTCCAACATATGTAGTTGGTTCCTTGTGACGTCACAATTACAGTTAATTACAATTAACTACAGCCTGTAGTTACTTCTGTTTGGATGTTTGGAACAATGTTGGAGCACAGAGACAACAACTATGTTTTGCCGCTCAGTCATTTCTCTCGTCCAGTTAAACTGCATATGAAAACGCACCTTAATACATGTGTTTTGTTCATTCTTAATAACGATAGGTTAGTTATAAGTTTAATGACAAAAATAATGCTAATTACATTTCAATTTATAAACAATAAATCGTAATGCAATAATAAACACAATACTCACACAAACACAACATTATTGATAATAATAAAATAAAGTCATCAGTTTCATAATATCAAAGC
This sequence comes from Psilanteris sp. ZL-2020, assembly GCA_022817085.1. Lineage (NCBI taxonomy): Eukaryota > Metazoa > Arthropoda > Insecta > Hymenoptera > Scelionidae > Psilanteris > Psilanteris sp. ZL-2020. The sequence continues at coordinate 13,444 of JABFQC010001563.1, forward strand.
AGTATTATTGAGATATTTTTGCAATTAAAAACCAGAAATACCTCACAATAATTACCAATTTAATCCAATTTATTTCAATTTAATTAAGATCGTTTAATACCGTTTGTTTAATAACTTGAATTTGTTTAATTGCAAATCCGATTAAATTGCTATTTATTTTGAAAAAAGGCAGAATCACGTAATTGTGCCGTATAACGCACAAATTCTTGATTATGAAAAGAAAAAGGAAGAGAAACCGAGAGAAAGAGATAAATAAGACTCATATCAACAAGTTCAAAAACATCTACGTTGGAAGGAATAATCGATCGAATAATTGAAATCGGTACACGAATGGCTATAAATTTGTATTTAATTCGCGAGCCATCAGCGGAACAAAATTAAATCGAACAAATACTTCGCGTCTTCGAGCAGTGACTCATAGATTCCAATGACATTTTGTGCAACTCGATTCAACGTCTTGTTAACTCGGTCTATGACATCAGAGGGTTTATTATGCAAAAGCTGCGAACCACGTCGGCCTAACGATAATCACGAAAATAGCAAAATCAAAATGAAACGTACATGTTTATCCTGGCAAAAAAAGCTCCTTTGTGAAACACCACTCGGTTCGCGAGTCGTCTTGTCTTGTTTATCACTTACATGCGCAACGCGACGAGTAAATAAGAAAAAAGTCGTATTAATGTGTCGACCGACGTCGCGATTGAACGAGCGGTTCGGGTCGCCGCGGACGTGATTCGCACGGCGCGCAATCGATGCGGGCGAAGGGTAAATCGCGCGGTTGAAATTTAAATTAAAAATTATACGCCGAACCGGCTTGAAAATCAATTTTATTGTCGTTGTTTCCGAGCAACAACCATCTGGAGTGAGGCATCAGGGCTGCCAATAGCAGCGCATCTTTGTTGCGAAACAATAAGGGAGTGGACGCGCGACTGGGTTCCGAGTCGACGCACGCGTCGGGCTTCGTTTCGGGCAGAGTCGGGTCGCGCGACGTTCGAATACGAATGGCAAATTCGGCAGACTTACTATTCCATTTGGCGAGTCGCAAGGTCCAAGGTTAGAACGCAACACATTCACTTTGACGTTTGACGATAAAAGGTGCTTTGACGGGCGACGGTGGCGACGCCCCGCGGAACAGGGCGGCGCAGCTGCGCGCATTTCGTTTCGTCCCGTCGGTCTCGTCTCGCTGCACGAAACTTAGTTCCGTTTTCTTTTTCTTCCGAAATTCAATTTACATTACCAGAAACATTCGAAATCCAGCGACGAACGGACTCATTTAAACGCCTTGACTTGTGTCGAGTGTAATCCGTTGCTTTGATTGTTGGACCGTTTGACAATTCCAACAATCAACGTTTCGTTCATTGTTCTTTGTCGAGAGATAATTTTTTTAATTCGGCGCTGTTCGTTTCTTCTTTGGAGCGATTTTTATCTTTGGTTTAAATTATAACGGGTTTATTTGTTGTTAAATTTAATTTGGTGTTTAAGTTACGTTGGTAATTATAATTTCATGACGATGACTGTAATTATTTATTTTGTCGTTTTTTTTTCCAAGAATGTTTGTTACGAACGACAATAATTGAAGTTCAAGGAAAGAATTTAATTCTAATAATTTCTATAGTAATTAATGATACGTAAATAGAGGATGAAGTATTTATTTTTCAAGTATTTATTTGCTGTGTAATTATTTATTTAATTATTTATTTATTGATGTGTTTAATATATAAACTTGGAATATGATACTTTATCGCGTGATTATGAATGTTATTGTATGGAAGTTTGATATTGTGGAACGTTTTATTTTATTTAATTTTTTGTATACTTATTATATTTCACTATATTTTCTTATTTTTTATATCTATATAGTTATTATTTGTGTTTTGTGTTATAATATTATGTAAAAATTGCTAAGTTTATGGTGTAATTATAATTATTGTAATAATTTAAATATACAGAAAAACCAACAGTTTATAAATAAAGATTCTACTACCAGGCGTTAAAGAGAATTGGATGTTTATTTTTAAACGTTCGTAATTGTTTGAATAAATTATTATAATGTCATACTATACCATAATGTCAATATTAGGGCTTTTAATGTAAAGAAATACAATTTTCTTTAATAATCTTGAATACTTTCAATATTTTCTCAAAGTATTTCTTCTAACCAAGTATAAATTGCAAACAAATGGTTAAACGTGGAAAAGTGAAATTAATATCGTTTCTACGTAGAACCTATGAATTGGTGTAAAATTATATCAACAGTTTTTGATTCATCGGTTTTCTGATGCTTACACTACCAATAGGAAATATTGCAAGGATATATGCATTTGAATGAAAATATCGTCGGGATATTCCTTATAATATCGTTTTGTGATATCATAATATCCCACGTATATACTCGTAATTTTTGATAAACCTAGGATTAATTTAGAGTTTCAGTATTTAGTACCAAAATAAGTAAACAGTCATAATAACTTCGTTTAAACATGATCACTATATGAATAAGATTTTGTTTATATATGTTTCTGTGTATACGTTTTTGTGCGCGATTGTGTTTCATTTTTAACGCATGCGCTCAATCACAAAGCTTATTCCATCGCAGGACATCAACTAATACTGACATTTCGATGATTTATAAATATGCCTGATGTATATTCTTATATGGTAAATCATTTTCTTATATATATCGTATAAATAATTTCATCACAAAATGATATTTTCTAGATAAAATACGCACCATGTTATTAGGGCGGGAATGTTCTGTGACCATCGAATAACTTATTATTTTTCGTTATTCTCAGAATTAATTTTTTGACGAAACATGCGTGTGCTGTAAATACATTTATACATATAATCATACATTAATCAAGCTAATATGGCAACACAGCAAAATGTCGCCAAAATGTGGCTCAATCATATTTTTTTCGTATTTCGGTGACAGTCGCCAAAATACAAGACCAGTGAAAATATATCAAAGTTACATTTCGACGACGGGCCTACAAAATACGGTACTGGGGGCCCCTAGGACCCTCGCGATTTAAGTTTGGCTATGATGAAAGTGACCGAAGGCTGCCCAAAGAGCCCCGCTATATTTTCTACAGAAAAAAAATATTTTAGGGCCGTAGTTATGGAGCCATAAAGTGGGGTGTCGCTAAAATGATGGATGGATATGCATATATACACACATCTTACCTTCCCATGCACCAATATCGATAAAAGTTAATACAAAAATTACTTTAATGATGTGATTTAAAATTACATTTTTATAATAGTCATCTTGATACATTTGTATTGAGCTATCGCGAATTATATAGTTTGTTATAAATAGCATATATAGTGCTATCTCTGGTACATCGTATAAGGTAATATTACAGGAATATCCCAAGGATATATTCGTCTAAATGCGATTATCTTAGAAAATCACGTGCTATTATAGACTTGACTTGGAAAAAAGTGCAGAAAACAAATATTAAATGGATAAAAAACGGAGAAATGACAAGTTTTTGTATGGAGAAATATTTAAAATATCGAAAAAAGAAAGAAATAGTATAGATTTGCATTCGAAAATTAAACCGGAAATAATATATAAACAAATAAAAAACACATAAACATCGGCGTAAATCAAAGAATAAATACTTGGAAATACTTGGAATAAATCAAAGAAATGCTGGAATACTAGAGAAGACCTGCGATATATTTATTAATTCCTAAGAAATAAAATAGAAAATAATAGTAAAAAATATGAGTCCCTTTTTATTAAACTGTCAATTCATAGAACTGTTTTCAATTCTTTTAATTATAAGATTAACTAAAATTTTTGTGAATCTTCTGAGCTATGAGAAGTAATTATGAAAGTTTAGTTTTAATTACATTAAAAAACTTTAGAGAATAACCAATATTGGAAATATTTACGTATTTAAAGTTTTCGTGTGAAAAGATGTGATGAATTGCTGATTTACGGTACGGATTCATAAAATCAAATTAATTTATAGAACAAATAAAAGACTCATGTTTGATTATGAGCTCCTCTTCGCCAAGATACAATCAGTTGACTTACCAACTTCAAAGTGGTTACTGGCTAAGTTTGTCGTGACCAAAGCATCGTGATGAAAGATCAATTAATTTGTAATATTAAATTGTGTACTTTGGATGAAATAAAAACAATTTACCAAACAATAAAGTTAGTTCAATTTATAAATCCCCCTGTAAAATATCAATGAAATTTTATTAAAACAATGAAATAAATATAGTAATATAAACGATAAATTGTAAAATATAAAAAAATACGTCATATGCACGGGAAAAAATGAAACCATTGAACGAACATTGAAAAAACTGTTATCCATTTCAAATTGATTCAACAGCCTAATACTGTTTAAGTAACATTTAACAAATGCTGAATAAAATATTTATGTTAAAATTAATGTTTAAATTAATTTATTTTATGCACATTTCAATTTTTTTCGTATTTGTCATAAACAAACTAATACATTTTTAATTTTTTAGATCTAGTTTTAGTCAATTTTAAGGCTATTTCAAATAAAGTTTTGATGATGAAAAAAAATCAGATATATTTTATATAACTATTATTAAAAATCAAAGGATTAAGAAGTTATTCTAAAAAGATATATATATATATTAAATGATGATAGAAATTAAAATTTTCCCAAAAATAAGTTATAAATTAAATTAATAAATGTAATTTAAACAATTACTAATAAAATAATATATTTACTCTGTTTAATTGACAGTTTATTATATTAACTCATTATTTTAACTTATCCTACCATTCATATTATGTTATAACAGCATGCATATATTAACATAAAAATAAATATCCTAAATTAGAAACTGTTGGATCAACATATTTTTATGTTCAATCAACACATTATTTTTTCTAGTGTGAAATATTTTTTTCTATTTGTATTGTTTAAAAGGAGGAGGATATGTAGTGAAAATCAATCTTTTTAAAATTGTTTAAAATTGCTAATATGAAGCAATCATTTTAGCTATATACACTGAGAGAAATTTGATAGTAAAAATTAACATGAATTATATGAATTGAGCATTACGACTAATAAATTATAATTTTTGACACGTATCGTGTTAATTTTTAACATTTTTGTGCGATTTTTTAACACTTTTTGTGTTTATATGTAATATTTTTAACATATTTTATCAAAAATTTTAACACAAAACATGTTGACAATTAACATTTTTCCGTCGTAATGCTCAATTACCATTATTCGTGCTAATTTCTACTACCAAATTTCTCTCACTGTAGAAATTTCACGAGTTTGCACTGTAAAAACTGGCGTTACAAAAATGTCTTCAGTCAAGACATTTTTATAGAAAAGATATTATAAGTGTCTTATTATTAGATACTATTTATGTCTTTTGCATGAAAATGTCTCGGTTCAAGA
>JABFQC010001564.1:0-18855 GCA_022817085.1 Psilanteris sp. ZL-2020
ATTATAGGCTTTGAGAAATTATCTCATTTAATTTAATTATACAAGTTGTCATAAAAATGAAGATATACAAAACGGTTTTATATTAATTATTATATAGTATTTTTAAATGTTTTTTAACAATTTACTGCTATTAGAATAGTTTAATTTCATACATTCGAAACTGTCTAGTCTGTATTTATATTTGTCCCCTTATGATATGCAACCGACATTTCAGACATGTATAATCATATATCTTTTATAATGAAACACGTAAAAAAAATGAATGTATAATAATGATATATTAAGTATTTGTTTAATAATTAACAATATATTCAACTATTAAAAATGCTCCACAAATAAATAATACAGTATTATAACTAAAATAATTATAAATATATATTTAGATAAAAAAAAATTAAAACAATGAAATTACCAATTTCTCGTTGTACATCTTGCAATCCGTTTTTCAGATTTGCCATTTCTTTTTGCAAATCAGCCATACTAACTCTGGCAGCGGTTCTCACGTGTGGCATATCTTCTTCGATATCTAATACTTCTCTAAATCGCGTTTCAAGAACCTGTACTAAGTAGTGCAGTAGAGTAATGCCTTTGGTGCAAGAAGACTTCGTGTCGACCAGTCGGTTCAGAGATGCCAAACGGAAACCCCAGGCATTACCCCTGGCATTTCCGCGATTAACATAATTGCCAAGCGCAAGGACCAGTTCAAGAAGTTTTCTCAATCTTCGCGATCTTGCAACCTGACGACTCGCTTCTAGAACCGCTCGCATCCTTGGCGTTAGCTCGGCAATGCTGGCTGAAAATTTCTTTTTGTAGTGCAGGGATCGGAGTCGTTGCTCGTAGTGTGGAACTCTGCAAGGTAATTACAATTTGTGAGTACGGTTGTTTTGGTTTTTAAATAATTATTTAAATGAGAAAAACGATTTGCATCGTGTTATTTTCCGGCGATATAATTTATGAAAATTTATACTTCAAAACAAGAAAATAGTCCTTTGGACGGAAAAGTACTTTGGATTGATAAAAAGAGAGTTGAATTAAACAAATGTAATTTGAATCAAAATACAATTTACAAGTCGCATTTACTAAATTTGCAAAAAGAATATTTCAGAATTAGTACAACTCGGTTGATCGCTTAATGAAATTATCTTATTGAATCATTTCCAACCACACTGAGAAAAATGAAACATCAAAAATTACTATTTATAATATGATCTTGGACTTTTAAGAGACAAACCATAAAATTTGGTATTTTTAACAGAAAAATTTACGATTTTATCTGAAAATGTTACTGCCAAACATAGTAAATTCCACGGTTTTTCGCTTAAAAATCCAAGATCGTATTAAAAATAGTAAATTTTCATATATAATTTTTCTCAGTGCAACTATCGCTTTAGGCGCAAATTTTTTTTCCAGTGCATAATAAGTAACAAGCAGGCGGCTCAGCACTTACTTAGATATTTGGTATAAGAAACAATCGGCTCTGCTTTGCAGGTCTTTTTGATTAATGTCTAAAAGAGCGGCTTCTTCCGACGATGGTGTGTATTTGAGTAATTGCTCGACCATGTCGATGTGCAAGATGTTTTGCTGATCCATCGAGAGAATCGTCTGAGTTATTTCATTGTCAGACATTTTCAGCGTGGACAACAAGATCGTGCAATTCTGCGCTCGTCGAGAGTCAATCACGGACATCGTCTTTTTGTTTTTGCCCAAATTACGCAAATCTTCGATTGAACCTTCCGCAGAAACGCCGTTCTTTTGATATGCACAGAAAATTTTGTCAATCGATTCCAAGTCCATTACATTGTACAATTTAGTGTCGTCCAGTTCGTTCCAAATGGTTCCCTGTAATTTTTGTTCTGGGATTTTCGACCAGTTGAATGATTTCAATGGATTGCTCGGTTGAGGGACATTTTTGACGATTTCCACCTGAATATATCAACGAAATATGGTTATTATAGTTTGACTTTTTTAAACAATCAGAAAAACATTGTTGTAACATTAATTATAGAGCACATCGTACCTTCATTGGTGGAGGTGCAGTCGGCATCAGTAATGGTGGAGGAGGGGGTGCCAGAGGTGGCGGCGGAGGGGGAGGGGGTTTTGGTTTGGATTCAATAGCCGTAATGACTTCATCCTCCACTAATTTTATTGTAGCTTTTGCATCATCAGGAAGACTGCCAGATGCCACTAATTGTTCTAATCGCTTTCGCTCGGATTTCTCGTTGTTGACTTGTCTCGAAAGAGCTTCCATGCTGTCTTGAAGCTCCGAAATTCTTTGTTTGGTTTCTATGTGGAGAGACGTTTCTTTTTCTAATCGTTCTTTAACTCGTGCCAAACTCGCTTCAATATCTTCCTGAAATCATAGCAATTGGTAATTAGTAATTTCGAATTTCAATGGATACATTTAATACAAAATTGAAACTACAATTCTTTACTTTTTCCTGCGTTCGTAAATCCAGTTCCTGTTCCTTTTTCGCTAAAGTCGTGGACATCTCAGAATTCTCTCGTTCAAGTTCTTCAGCCTTTTTTCTGGCAGCGACTAATTCTTCTTCTTTTGCTAATAGGTGTACGATTTCTTTCACATTAATTTCGATTGGCGCAACATCAGGATTCCTGATTTTACCGATTTCGCTATCTTCCGATTGCAAAACAATCTGTTGAGCAATGCGATCGAACAACAGCCAATGTTGCGGATAAGAACCGTAGTCCACTATAAAAATAAATTAAACTTTTATGTATCTATTTATTTGTTCATTAGTACTTATTAATGTATGCAATTAATTGTCACTTAATTATTATTTTTATCTTTACGAATGCATGTTTGGTTGGCACAAGCATAAGTATATTTAATGTAAACATAAGTATGTTTGCGTCGAACATTTTTATTCAGTTTACACTTACAAGGTAGTAAAAGACAATGTTCCAATAAACTCAGCAAATGCGGATACGCTGCTGTATGACTTAATTTTCTTCGCAAAAGATCAAACATAGCCGTAGCACTTTTCGTATCAACATGCTCCTTTTCGAATTTCCTCGCTAGTTCTTTCTCGTCTTCGTTTCGTACCATCTCAAAGAAGTCTAAATGTCTGTCTAGAGTTTCGTTTTCATATTTTCTAAGCTTGTCGATGATCGGTTGAATGCCAAGCATTAATAATTCGTACCTAAGATGCAATCTAAATTCCAGTGTGACTTGACCAGGGCCGTAGTTTAGAACTGCATTTATGAAAGACATAATAGCAGTTTTGAGTGACAAATTGTCTTTGTATATGCCAAAGTTTTTGTCCAAATCGTTGATGATGCTTTGAAAACGCGCTCTTTCCATATGATAACGTTGAAAGTGTAACATAGCCTCGAGAACCTTTCTGTGACCACCCGGTACGAGACAAACTGCCCCAAGAATTTCCAATACTGCTATTTTAGTTTTAATATTTTCAGTCGCTAACGATTGGGAGATGGTGTTAATAGCTGTTGGATGAGCGAGTACGTGGGCTCTGCCATTCTGTAACATATAAATTCAATCAATGTAACGATTATGGGAAGTGTAATTCTAAACTAAAAAGAAATGATATATATTTCAAATGGAAGTATTCATTAACTGGAAAGAAAAATAATATAAGAAATATAGAAATATTGAAGCTTCTAAGGATTTTATATTAATCCTAAGTATTTAATCTTTGAATTTTTGGATTTATAATTTTATCCAATTTAATCCTAAGTTAGTTCAATTAACTTACGGAATTATTCATCAAAGCTTTAAGGCAACCAATAACACTGGTATGTAGATTACTGTTTGCCGCATCGGCATCCATTGTCCCCAAAACTTGAAGCAAGGCATTTAAGCCATCCAGCTCAATGAAACGCAAAACAAAACTGTGTGGCTGTGTACGTAATGCGGTTTTTAAAGCTTCAATTTGTCTCATCTGATTTGACAATTCTTCATTTTCTTCTGGAAACGGAGACTGCAAGATAAAGTTTCATTAATATTGATTTTATACGTTTACAACTAGTTATTTACTTTTATTTATTCATTCCTTGGCTTTATCTTTGAAATAATTTGTTAGATTATTGAAGTAATGTTAAATTTTTTAATTAACAGGATTAATGTCAATTGATAATGTAATTACAGAAGGAAACTATTTTAATTGTATATAATGCTCTCGTGATACAACTTACACTTGCAATAGTTTTGATTCTATTGATATAATCTTCCGGATCTCCACTCAGGTCTGTTGTCCGAAGACCGCCATTGTCTAAAGTATCATTGCCTTTTCGCGAGCAATAAATTTGCCACTTTTTATTCGCTGGCATTGCCAAAACAGCTTGTCTGTTGGCTTGAGTCAAATCAAAATCGTCTACCAGTTCTAAAAACATCTTATTCAGCTCTTCTTCAGCTGGCATCGGCAAAGTTGGTGTCATGGCTTGAAGCGTGAGCGTACCCGTTTGCTCCACAACGCAGTAGGTAATTTCAGGGGGTTCATCATCCTGGAAAATAGGAAATAACTGTGAACCATTAATTTGTGTTACAAACAAATATGAAGATCTTATATTTAAAAAAAATAATAAATAAATAAATAAAATAACTAAGAATGTAATATGTATATAAATTTAATTTTAAAATAAATAAATTGTTAGACTATTCGTTTTTGTATGGTAAAGGATATTTGTTAAAATTTGTGACAGACGGCTATAAAAGATGTTTATAAATCATAAAAATATAATTAATTTTGTATCTTAAACTGAATTATTGTCTTTAAATATATTAACCCAAGTTACTAAGTGAAATTTACTTCATTTTTATTTTTAATATAATTAGAATTATGAATTAATTTTATCAATGGTTATCTAATCGTTTAATCAAATCTTTTTTTTTTTAATCTTATAGAACTCTTGTAAAAGTTCAGATTTGCCAACCCCTTGTGAAATTTTTTTCATAGAATTAGAAATGAAAGTCACCGATATAGATCATTTACTTTAGAAACTTCCGCATTACGATCTACCTTCGCACATTCATTTCAGCTTAATCATATATAATACATTTGAATAATTACAATGATAAATACAGACAATCGATCTTGTCTGTTATCAATTGATAATTGATATACTACATTTTCAACTCCAGCAGTCTAAAATTCAAATATGAAAATTATTGCATATAAATGCACATTTTAATAATTAATTATTTGTTATGATTTTTTTTGATTTTGCATTTTTGTTTCAATGAACCTAAAAATAGAATGTATTTCACACGTTGTCATAAGACATATGTTAAGTATTGTTATAATAATGTCAGTAAGAAAACGTTAAAGGCCAAGAGACTGGGTACTTAATTCTACGAGAACTTTCACACGTGACTAGAAAATTATTTATTAGCATATGACTACTACTTTTATTTATTACTGGATGACATATACTCACTAATATAAACTAATATACTACGTACACCATTTATTGGTTTTCAAACATACTCGTATTTCATGCGGATTATTCGAAGTACTAAATTATTTGAAATATCCGGTTGTATTAATTTAAACCATTTAAAGGCGTTTAAACAATCAGAGAATGTCGTTTATATAGTCTGATGTTATGAGGAATATTTATTTTGTATTATTATATTGTTTAACTATATATATTGTGATTTTGATTATAAAAAGGATTTTCTAGTTACCTTAATGTTAAGGTATTTTTAATTTAATTGAAGAATACCAGTCATATATATAAAAAATGTATATACATAAGTACAGCGTTTACAAGCATCATTTTTTGTATCAACTATTTGCAACAAACTCAATTATTAAAAATCAATTACATTACTTTAATAAACTAAATATTGCTTTGAAACCTATTATAAAATATATATATAAAAGTTAGTACAAAATCATGTTCATAATTACATTGCTTCGGTATTTATTTTTAATAATGAACGGTGTTTTTACGTACACCTTGTGGATGCATTTACGACCAAGATGGTTATAAAATAACATAGGTGTACGTTATATATAGTGTATACATATTTACTGTAGAAAACTGGAAAACATGGACTTGTACGTATAAGTAAATAACGTGCAAGTGCTCGGAATGCGCGACATGTATGTAACTCTGGAATTTGACGGTAAATCAAGACTTGAAAAACGCTTGCATAAAATGATAGAGTGAATTACGTCGATTGTTACAATCAAGAACATCAGTTGTAATCTTCAAACAACGAAGATTGCATGTCGTCTGAGATACACGCGTTTCGTTTTTATAATCAAAGATTAAGATTTATGAACAAATTACACTTTTTGATGCGCAGTTTGTGAAATAATATACGACGATACTGCTTACCAATTAATAAGCGACATTAAAAGAGCAATTACGGGATTAAAATTGTAAAACCCGTTTATTTGTTTTAATAACTAACTTTGTTTTTGGTTACAATTTTGTTGCTTGCTCAGTTTGTTATAAATATACGCGTTGAGCTGTGTGAGTAATACCTCAGTCATAATGAATTGTAATAAAATTAAAATAATGAGTAGTTATTCTCGTCGTAAGGGTGGATTATACCAATTATAATTACAAATGATATTTCTCATAACATCCGACCATGAGCGACAGCTTTTTTTTGCAGCAGCGCGGAAGTGTATATTCGTCACGTGCGCGTTAAAAGTTATTTTTGTCGAACAAAAAGTAGAAAAATGATTTCGTACAAGGGCACAAGACATACTAAAATAGGATTTATTTTCGTTTCACGCATAACCGTATAAATCAATGTTATTAGTACGAATGGCACAATAATTTTTGTGCAGATTATATACAACAATACATGTAAATTAACAATATATCTGTTGTATTAATAATTATTAACATATGTTTATGTAAAAACGATTATATTTACTTGACAAATTAGCAGGAACGCATATTTTTGTGCAAAAAATTACAAATCAAGAAATAATCTTTAATTTGTAAATTAAACCCATTTGAAACAAAGAACCATCGATTCAATTTTTTGTAAAATTTCTTATAATCATCACAATTCATTTCATTAATTAAACATATTTCATTTTCAAATTTTGATGTTTAATTTATTTTCTGACATACTTTCCTTTAAAACATTTTTTCTAGTCAAAAAATCAGGTCAAATTTGAAATACATTATTTTCATGAAAGCCCGAACAATTACAGATTTATAAAAAGAACAACATAAATGTGTGTTTAACACAAGTCGATTATTTAGGCAAAGTCACGTATTGTAGGAATAATAAACGGGATAAGAAAGAACGTCGACGGAATGCAGACATTTGCTGTTTGCCTGACCTGTTGTAGTCCAGTTTTTTTTAAGAACTTTTTAATCTATTATACATTTGTGCATAATGATAAAATTTAATATTTGACGATTCATTCAAAACAGATTTTAACTCGGTTATTTATTTCAATAAAAAAATTCCTACGACTTATCGATTCGATATAATAATAAAATTTATTATACTATTCTGAGATAATAATTTTATCAGATATTTTTTATTATATATATATATATATATATATATATATATACGTACTTAAAATATTAAAATGAAAAATAAGTGCAATTATGAGTTACAATTAAATATCTACTTATGTGAAAAAAGGTAAGATTTATCGAAATATTGTCTAAAAATTCGTTCGTTTAATTTTTATATCCCGCCCAATAAATAAATAATTAAATTTATTACTCTATTATTATAAGGCACTGCGTTCAATAGTGCGAGTATATTGTTCATTAGACCATGTCGCAGTTATGTCTATCGGCATTTACTTTTTTTGTTCACTGTAATTTTCCTAACGAAATATGTATGCCGAAACATATTTTATAATCTTTATTATGCAACTTAAATCGTATCTACAATACTAAACATTATTTCTATTAATATTAAATAATAAAATTAAAGTAAAGGAACAATTTAATAAAAAAAATAATTTCTATATAGAATATTAATATACGATTTTTGTGTACGTAGATTACTAGATTTAATTTTACAATTGACGTATAAAAATGAAAAAAACAACAAAAATTTGTCGAAAAAAAATCCCAGTTTCAAAGTGCAATCACACGAAGTAAAAGAAAATTAATTGTATTCGTGAGAATTTAATCGTATTTTTTGGATTATTGTAATAAAACTTTCCTTATTGCAGTGCATGTTTGATGGAAAGTGAGAAAGATCAGTCTAATTACCTGCAGGCAGCCGCAAAAAGATTTCTTCACACGCGATGGCATTGTCTGGCAGTGCCCGACAAATTCCTTCAGCGGCTGTGGACTCTTTACTGGACAGCTTGGAATCCTCTGCAAAGCAAAATAGAATTAATGATAATAACTTCGCTTAGATAATAAAAATAGAAATAAAATATTATTAATTATGAAAAAGTATTTAATGATCTCAGTTTGATAATGGTATAAAATGTCTGCTGATTAACTAATTTTTAATTAACTTTTTTTTTTAGTAATATAATTAAATCATTAATATAACTATATATATAAATATTATTAATACTTATAAATATAAAATTTTCAGCATTAATAAATGCAACACGTTGTTGTGTTTTTTAATTACGCGTGTTATGAAAATAATTCTGAGTGATTTATTACAAAATTTAAAGTTAACAATTATATGAATACACGGAGAAAAAAAGTATTAAAAATTTCTCGTGAAATATCAAATGTGTGACAGTAGTGTTCTATTTTTAAATAGTACATATAAAATTAGTAAATTAGTAAATTAGTATTTCAATATTGAACATCACTGTCACATATTTGCTATTTTTATGAGTGATTTTTAATACTTTTTTTTCTCCGTGTAAGAAAGTCAACGTACAAATTCAAGCGCAAGAAAAAAACATTATTTTGGATTTAAGGCTATGTTTAATTTTGTATATTGCTTTTTTTAATGACAATATATTATAATATTTTATAACACCGTGAAAACGTATATTAAAATTAATTACCTCATTCTTAAAATGTGCTAACATTTTAAACGTATAACAACATGATACGAAGAGTAAAAAATGTAAAAGTCAAAACGATCATTTCCTTTGATTGTTTATTTGCATATGTATTATTCATTTTATAAATGTCAAAATAAGAAAAATGAATGGCGGTAAAATCATAATATTAAACTTGACATTCCTTTATTCAAATTAGTTCGAGATGCGTATTTGGTATTCTACGTAACATTTGTTATAAATTTATTTATTCGTCCGTTAGAATGTTTCAATTGAAAACGTCCGTTTCGAGTGATGATGATAATGTTTAATTATAAGAATTGAAAAAATATGTTTAAATCGCGTTTAGTGTTTAAATAACGTTTCAACGCTAATTATATGTGGATAACTGAACGGATTATATTATACGATACAATTATGTCGTCAAATTTATACTTATAAAGTTATATATGGTTAATATTACGGAACACCCGGATTACGTGCATTTCTCTATGTAATTACTAATTCTTTATATTTGACGTGTTTTTGACGATCGATATGTTTCTACAATTAGGTAAAGCAATTGGAATTCATGCCTTTTAACGTCGGTAATTATGTAAGCTACGAGCAAATGAATGTTACAACTAACGCTATGTATATATTATTATAATTCAAGAATTAACTTATGAATGTAATTTGTTATTCGCTTATAAATTGACATTTTACATACTTCTGAAGGAAATAACATATTTTTTTAATATAATGTGTTGTGTAATGAAAGTTTTATTTTGATTTAAGTGTTTTAGTATGTTAACAAATTTGTTATACAATTGTTATAATATTTATATTAAGTGTTCTCATACAAATGAATACTTTCTCTGCGAACAGAAACTTAGTAACATTATTTAAATATCAAGATAACAGCGTGTTTAAAATACAAATTTGTATATTCACTTTATTATACATATATAATTAGTTCGACTTGAAACCAAACACAATACATCTGAAACGGCCCAAAGTATCCGGTTTCAACTTAAAAACACGATATATATGATACGAAGAGTACAACTTATTTTTAATATTAGAAATGAAAATATCCTCTTCAAATGGGAGCCACTGATTTTATGAAATGTAAATAATAATATTTACTAGTATTTAACGTAAAGGTTATTTTTACGGCAAAACAATAAAATATTTTAGTATTAAAAAAAGACTTTAACTTTAGAAATAAAATACAATTCAAATTTGTAAATAATCTTTGTAGAATAATGAAAATGCAATGAAAATCTTTTAGTGTATTAATATAAATTTATTGCATTATTTAAATGTTTACATTGTAATATTACGCTTTAAACATTTAGTAATTTGAGTAAACATTAAATTATAACGGTTTTAATGTAAAATAAACGTTTATTTATTTATTATAATTTATATTGAGATTGACAAAAATTTATGATCTAATTATTAATAAATAGATGTTTTATAAATTAAATTTCCCCACTGTGAACAATAGATTAGCAAATCATTATTTCATTGACATTATCTAATGCTCTATATATATATAATAACTTATCACTTTATATTGAAATTAATTACAGTTTAATAGTCTTATTTAAATTTTGTTTATAATGTATTTTTATTGGATATATATATTACATATATATACACACAATCATACAAAAAGAAGGTATTTATATGTATATTTCAATGAAAATATATTACTTGTAAAACATTTATGTACATTCTTAACATTATTTTATCATATTTTAAGTAAAAAAAGAAGTAATTTAAAATTAAAAAGAGAGACATATCTTGAAATATATTATTTGTATGTTAATATTAATTTATTTATGCAATATTACAAATATCCTACAAATATTGCAAATGTTTGTCTATTTCAATTATTTACGAGCAATCAAATAAAGTTTGTAAAAATGATCTAACCACAATTAAAGAACAAACATAGAAACATTCCAGTAGATTTCATAACTTCCTGATAGTTCTTGGTCGAGGAGAAAGCGCAAGTTTCCTTGTTGTTGCATCGTGAGCATATTTCAGGCACACGATGACATTAAAATGGTGACACTCGACTCGAACGTGGAAGCCTTTGTAACATTTACTTTACACCATACGTTTTCACTTTTATCATGTTACCGCGCATAGAAAATTTTACACCTTGCACTAATTGTTGCGGATGCAGGTTCTCTAGCGACGCACTTCGAACTTGAAAAGAACTATGACAAGGTCAGCAATAAACTAACGCACGCAGTAGCGTAATCATTATGAATTTACCCCTTCTCCTTTTCCACAAAAATTACATACTTTGTTGCATTATTCGCGAGTGAAACAAAAACAACCGTTTTGAAGGTTAAATTTCAGTTTTTCATTACGAGATGACAATTTGCTTACTCATTTTTCATAAATTGATTAGATAAAGCAACTAAAAACTTAAACTTTTGCACACAATATAAACTTTTGTGTTTTTATAATTTAAAATTGTAAATCTGGTAATAATTTTATTCAAAATTATTTTGTTATTCGTTACTAAATTACATCAATAAAGAATATACTAAAAAATTACTAAAGTTCATTATTATGAAAATAAATTTATTTTTATTTGAAAATGACACCTTCAAACTGTATACATTACGTGAAATTGTTGACATTTATAAACTGAAATGAAATTTCCATTCATGTATAATAAAAGTGCAATAATATACATATACATATACATATACATAGAATGTCTTCAGCAAAATTCTATACCTTTTTAATTAATTTCACTATTGTTTTAAGTTGGGAACTTGTGTATTATAAACATTTCATTATCATATCCGTCGTTATTTAAAAAACAAACCTTTGTTTCACGATTTATTATGTCGTTAAAACTTTAAACGTCCTCATTTTTTATTCAATCGCCTCTCGATTATCAAAAATTATTTTAAGATTTGAATTTGATCATATCTTTAAAACGTCTATATATATAAGAACATAATGTATTTTATTATGCATTCTTCACCTCCGGTTATATATCCAGTCAATACATGCTCTTTTATTCACAAAAGTTTGCTTAATTACACAGATGTACGGAATTTTCAGGTGTTTAATTGAAATTATTCATTCACAAGTAAGAAAGTTTTAAATCTAAAAATTATTCCTTTGACTTTCAAAAGAAGTTTTCAAGTTATTTTCAAGCGATCTTTTTCAAGTCATATTGCGACGATAATGTATACATTATAGATTATCATTAAAATTCATAAAATCAAGTTTTGATCAGCACGAGTATTCGACTGTACTGATTGATATTGATCGTTATGCGATTGTGGTATGCTTCGGATCGAGTAACGAACTTAAGCAACATGCTAGTTGCAAATTAATGTATACTGACGCAATGTAGATCCTTGATTTAAATTTTGTAAATTTTTACTATGCTGGAAGGTCACTTAATCATGATTAATTGCACAAATTATTAAGATTTTTAATAAAAAATATAATTTCATTACTCGTTTTCAGAAATAATCTGATAACGTTAAGAAAGTATATTTTTGCAATTATTTAATAAAATAGTAAACAAAATGCTTATTTCAAAATCAAGTGTTTCTGAAACATAAATATTGGTAAGCAATTTTTACGATTTATTTTTTAACGCAGATCATTGAAAGCAAACGGCCACGATTTTTAAACAGTTTACAATATATGCAATCTTTCTTAATTCAATAAATTTATGCAAACTATTAAACGACATCATTTAATACGAGAAAATGAGCAAAGTTATTTCCACCAGCATTGAATTAATTATCCGTAATTAAAAACATTTTTTTATTTAATAGCTTATTAAAAAGAACGTTTAAATAGTTAAAAATTAATTGGTCGTCAAAATATTACACTGTGAAAATGAATATTGAAAAAAAAATCCGATTTCGAAACAAATAATAGAAATATGAAATAAGTCATTACCGAGAAAAGCTATTTCATGTTATTGTTAATAGTAACGTCGTGTTTTGTGGTTTTATGTTAGATGATTGAATTTTTATGCTGAATGCAGCGAAAGTTGCACGAGGAATAATAATTAATCACTTCCTATAATTATGGCATTTGTTGCGAGGTGAATCCAACAAAAAGTTAACAACAAATTTAATTTATATTCATATAAACATTTTCTGCGTTCGTAATTGACAATTACGTAATTTGTTAGCTGATATTTGCGCACAATGTCGCGACGGCGTTTGAACAAAATCAGGTGCCAGTTTCAGCTCTATTTACAGTTTTCCAGCTGGTGACCAACGTTGGCAGACAACGTTCTTACACATAAGATAATGTTACACATAACACATAAGAACTACATCGCACGTAAATGTTTAATGTGTTTTATTTTGCGTTGCGTATACAAAAAACGGAAATAACCTATAAATTGATTTTGAAGCGTAAAATATATTTTGTTTAAACAAATTAATAAATTGTATCAATTTCTTATATACACCGAGAGAAAAATGTATCAATTTTTAGTAAAAAGTTCACCAATTTGGTATTATATTTGCAATTCGTCAAAAATTCGCGATTGAATCTTTGATTATAATTTAACAATCGGTTTGCTACAATTTAACATCGTCGTTTTCCTTATTCAGTTCACCAAAGGTTGTACAACTGTTTGTTCAAATTTATCAAAACAAATTGTCAAGTTTTAACATTCTAACCTAAAATACAGTTAACAAAAAGTTGATGAAAAAACGATGTATTTGTCGTGCTGGATTAATTACATTGTATTTATACAAAATTGCTATAATATGATTTATTGAAAAATTAATCAAAGTGAATTTTATTATTATCAAGCTGGAACTTCACATTGTTCTGTCAAAAATACGTAAACCAGTTTATCAAAATCCGACAGCATACTACCAATTAACATACAGTTTATTAAAATGTAATATTCCAGTATAAAGTTCAAAAATTCAATTTATGAATTGGCAAATGTATAACTATCGTAAATAAAAGGAAACGAATTATCAAATTATACATAATAAAATTAAAATTACAGCTTGTTACTGCTTTGAATTCTAATGAAAATTGGATTAAACTAATCATATATATATATCAGAGTTACCTTATAGAAACCAGATCACTGGATGCCTATATGATAAGGGCAACTTGACGTAAAGGTTAAAACAATGCTAGATAGTGCAATGACCGCGATAACAAATACTTATTTAATAGCGATGACGTCGCTGAACCCGATATGGTATTCACATTTATAACGATAAACGAAGACAATATTCAGTTTCATTTAAATCCTATTTTAATGGTCACGTGACGTTGAGAGAAATTATAATACAATTTATTTTATTAAATCTAACGTAATGGTTTCTACGGACGAGAGCAATAAACGAGAGCAATCGAAGAATACATAATTTCAGTTTGTATTTTGTACTTTTAACAAAAGAAAGTGATACTATTTTTCTAATTTAATAATAAAACAAAACACTAGCACTGATTCAAATGTACTATATTTTATTTTATTTCAATGATATATTTAAAATATATATACACGCAGAGAAAATTTGGTTGATTCAATCAACATTTGTTAAATTTACAAAATATTTGGTATATTCAACCAAATTTTGAAATGAACAAAATTTTAGTTGAATCAACAAAACAATTCTCTTCGTGTATTTAAAATATATTTAAAATATAACTATATAAATTCAGATAAACGGTTTATTCATGCTTATAAAACACTAATACCAAACATTGTTTATTTATATATTAATTCAATCTATTTATATTTAATATACATATATATTTAATAGATAAAGCAGTGCACTGCTATGTCAAACGTATAAATATGCACACCATATGATTGAAACGTATTTTCTAAAAGACAGTCGCAGATTCTAACAGTATTTCATACATAAATAAAGAAACTCCATGTTTTATATATATAAATACAATTTCAAATAATACTACACTGAGAAAGAAAATCTTTGATAATACTATTCTGGTTATGGTGAACATGTTTTTTTGTATACATTAGTAGAGTTTTGTAACCATTACTAGAATTCTGGAAGTCTTTATAATAATACATGCTTAGCTTTACCAAAATGATCATGTCAAGGATAATTGTGTAACGATTACCATAAATTCTGGTAATTGTTAGCAGAATTTTTTCTCTGTGTATGACATATATATTAATAAATATAAAACATTTGTAAAATGACCAAACACATCGTCAAGTCATTGGTTTCATTAAACAGTCAATACTTTTATTTATGAATCCGTAAACTCCTCAAATTCAAGAATTTGCACTAAATTGATAATTTCTGTTATCAGTTATACTTATTAATCTAAATAAAGGTAAACCACTTTCATTCTAAAATCATTTTCCGTATTAAAACCAGCGGAGATGAAATAGTACCTGTGATTTCTCTTATTAATGCACATAACGAAGCTGCGTCTTGGAAAGTTGCAACGCCAAATCGATCTAATTTACAAACGTCATATTTGCAAGCGCCGATATATTGGTTTTTCAAAAAGTAGATCTAACGTGTATTTGTGCTTTCTCTTGCAATTGATTTATGCCCATAAACACCTAGATCTGCATGTGAAATCATATGGCAACGGGAGTTCGCGTGTTCGGTATAGCACGTGCGTTCGTACGCCAACACGTGAGTGTACTTTGACGGTCAGACGTCGACACAAATATGCGTGTAGAAAAGAAGCAGATAAACAGAGAGGGAGGCATATTGCGAGAAAGAGGTTGAGTGGGAGGGGGGACTCCGTGGTTTCCACTTAAACTTTGTTACCTAATGGTCATCAAATCAACCGGTGTTCTTGCGAATAAAATATCGTCAACTATTTACATCGAGCACTGGATCCTTAAGCTTTATATTTTTTTTTCTCGCACATTCGTTATTTAACTTCTCGCGCGTTGATGTATAATTCACGTAATAGGCACTTTCGAGTCATATAAATAGCGAAATGGTTTACGTTAAGGCGTTTAAAGTAAATTCGACTGCAAAAATATCCGTAATATCGTTGGAAAATAATTATTCGAATGACACGATTGTGTTTGATTGCAATTTTTCGATTTATTATTATGTATATTTCGTGTGCTCCACGATCGCAAATTTCGAAGTCAATAATAACTATTAAATGTGATTACGTATATGAGCAAATGTTAACTTATATCAATAATATATGATTGTTTGAATAATAAATAAATACAAATTTCGAAAATTGTTGATTAAGAGTACAATTAATATTT
The DNA here is from genome assembly GCA_022817085.1 of Psilanteris sp. ZL-2020. Lineage (NCBI taxonomy): Eukaryota > Metazoa > Arthropoda > Insecta > Hymenoptera > Scelionidae > Psilanteris > Psilanteris sp. ZL-2020. The sequence continues at coordinate 16,189 of JABFQC010001564.1, forward strand.
ATTAAGACTTAATTGCCAACTTGTGCTGAACTATTGAATACAACATCAAATTATAAATTAAAATATAATAAAACAAATATAATTATACGCATGATAACGAATCGTTTTCGGATTTACGATGCATAAACGATATAATACAATAAACAAAGTTAAACGAATAAAATTAAATGGAGTAACAATTTTAACACATTGAATTACAATTTAAATAAAAATGTAATCATTTTAATTGCAATTTTAATTTATAATTTGAATTTGATATTTCAGTTACAATTAAATTCCAAATGATAAATTCCAATTATTTACTAAACAAAGTTAATTTCTTAGTTGACATTTTTATTTTAATGCATGGGGTTTCTTATCGCGTCATATAAATATAATACATAAAAGATTTAACACATATAATGCAAAGTAATTTACAATTCTAATAAAATAATAAATAAATAAATGCAGAAATGTTTTATATAACGTATAGTATGTAATTTCGTTAATTATAATTATACTTGCTCATTAATTAGTTCCTTCTTCCTAAAGTTTATTTAATAATTTTTAAATATAATAATTATACTTTCAAAAATAGTTTATGCATCTTCATGCTTATTAAATCTTGTAGCATTAAAAAGCGTGCATGGAAATGCGTGATTAAAAATTGGAAGTTATTAATAGTCCTGTATGGCAGTATATTTTTAAATATTAGCAAATTCATTCACAATCATAATATAAATGAATCTTTTATGGTGACATGAATAAGCATGCAGCGTCAAGCATATGCCATAGTAGAACTTTCCACATGCTTAATAGCGTCATCCGGTCATCATCGCTGTAAACGGTGTATATGACTCTTGAAAACAGCGCTTAGTATTATCGGATGAGTATTTATTAAGCGCTGATTTTACAACCAAGGAACTTTGAAAACGTTAACCCGTTGTATTAGATTTCTTCTTACATCAGTCTCTCAAGAATGAGCACGTAAATGTGACTCCATGAATTTGCAATCGGGCGACACCAACCGAACATTATCGCCGTTAACTTTTTCTTCGTACATTTATACTTTCATGACATAATTTTATAGTCTAGTTTAGCATCGTATGATTAGCATTCACTAACTTCATTCTTATAATCAGTTTTAGGATTTTGTAGTCTATTGTTTTAAAAAGCAAAAAAATTCTTTCTTTCTTTGGATAAATGCTTTTCAATATTAAATATGTAGATTTGTTTATTATTAATAAATACCACATTGTATTATAATAATGTCGTAAAAATGTGCAATATAATTTATTAAAAAGCTTTTTATTAATTGTTGACCAGTTTCTGGGTTATAAATTAACACTTGGTTATAAAATTACAAATGTCCAGAAGGAATAAAATTGATGCAAACGGTTAAGATTAAGATTATAATAATTTTTCAGTGAATCGCATGAAATGTCTTATTTCATAATTAATAATGTGTGGTCATTCAGAAATAGTATATTACAAACCTGATTAATTAGTACAATATTGCAATAGAACAAAATTATAGGCCTTTTATAATTTTAAAACACACTGCTCCACTGTAAATGATTTTAAAAACCCAGTCACGTAATATTACGTAAAATTTTCCATAAATTATAACTTTGATTGCAATTTTCTTGTCAAGAAATCTTTGCATATCACCGTACGATCTGTCACTTCTTCGAGATATATTATTTTAATTCGCATTTTATCAGGATGCGACGCTGGTGAAAATTCATCAGTTGATGCTTTAGACATTTATCAGGGGGACATAAATTTTTCGAATAATTTTGACCGCATCCGGTGACCTTCTAACCTCTATTTACTGAAACCACGTTTACAACTGTTTTGTTGTAGAGAATACGAATAGGTTACTTTACATACTGCAGTGTTGTTTTTGTACGCAGCCTAAAAAGTGATCGTATATTTCCGTTAAATAATGGAAGTCGATAACCAGCATAAATAAGACGTCGGAATTTTTGGTTTATAAAAATAACTCTTATTAATATATTTTGAGGCTTTAACATTTTTATATTTAGAAATTATTTTGTTTCTTCTACATGACTTTCTACTTGAGTAGAAAGCCCGGGGAAAAATTATGAAAAATCGGATAAATAAATCTAATTTCTAAAGCAAATATTGCCTCGAAGTGTAAATAATGATCATTTTCGAGCAGTAATTTTCAATATTAAAATACCGACATTTTTAAATAAATATTTTCAGTGATATATTTTCACTGCTGTAATATAAATAAATATATGTATATATGTATGGTGCTTGCTAGGAATAATAAAAACGTAAAAAGTTGCGCACAAAAATGTTGAAAATAATAAAAAAAATACCACAAGACTGTATAATTAAGATGTCAAATTACGTTATTCGGTTGTTTGTTCATATCTACGGTTCAAAGTATAGACTTTTATAGATTATAAATAATTGTATATTAAGTTTAATGTTCAGTGAATAAAATATACAATATAATTTTATGTATCGTAAATTTCATACTTTTCCATTTCATTTTTCGACTGTTTGATATTCTGAACTACCGAAGTATTACTGTTTCGTATGATGTCCGGATAGTTATTTTATGAGATTTACTAACAGTATAACAGTTTCTTAACCTAACAATTTTGTGAAGTACTAAGAAAATTATATTTCTATAACATTACTAGTATACGT
>JABFQC010001565.1:0-18854 GCA_022817085.1 Psilanteris sp. ZL-2020
ATTCATGGCGTTTATCGCAGCGTAATTAGAAATTATAGCCGGGCATTTAGTGGGGCCCAACTTGGTCCTACCAGGGAACACCTATTTGGGACCTTTCTAACCCCAGCGTTACATTTCTTGTATGGTCTTACATTGGTGCACCCTAGTAGGACCAAGTTTCTCGAAACTGGGCCCCACTAATCAGCCGGCTGTAATTTCTATTTGGGTATATAATAGACGTTAAGATTTATAGAATATCAATTACTGTTATATTAAAAAACGTAAATTTGAAAGCAAACCATCCAACGATTCCCCTGTAGAAAATAAACGGCCCAAGCTTGGCCCAACATTATCGACGGTTGGCTGACCGTTAGTTGGCTATGATGGCCCATCGTCGGGATGAAACGCCAATTACCTCTGACCCAACATTGGCAGTCGCCCGTTGGCATAAGCTTGGGGCATGCATACTTTTTTTGCAAAATAATTAATTTAAACAAACAAAAATAAATAATTATTAAAATGTTTATATATTATAATATCTGAAAAAGTATTTTCATCATTATAAAACATCTTCTGTGAATGGTGACCCATCCGGGTAATAATCGTTGCCAATTTTGCTTAACTCCTTAACGGTAGTTTCCGTCTTCGTCACTCTAACCACAAGCGCGAACTAACCACAGTTATATTTTAATGATATTGAGCTACACGGTGAACGGTCAGCTGCCAACGTTGGGCCAGAGGTAATTGGCGTTTCATTCCAACAGGTTGCCAAGATTGGAAACCAAGGTTGTGCCAAGCTTGAGCCGATCGTTTTCAACTGGTAGACCACAGATTTTTCTACTAGATCCTTATATTAATTAGAATTCATAATTAAATTTTAGTTATAATTATAAGAATGGCTAAATCAGAATAGGTAATATAATAAATTTTACATTGTTATTAAAAGTGGAGTGCATTATCTTTACAAAATGTTCAACCTCTGTAGTGCAATGTAAATATATTATAATTGCGTAACAAACATAATTGAATAAAATTTCGATGCAGCGTAAGATGAGCAATTGTATCATTCTTCTTCTGTTTTTTTTTTTTTTTTTGATAATAAATATACATTTGAAAATTAAACTATCGGATTTCATTAGCATGGTTAATAGATGCGGTAGATCCTTCATAAAAATTCTACTTTGAAGTAAATATTTCATAAAAATGATAAAGAATTGCCCCGGTGTCTGTTTAAACTTCTATTATTTATTTATTTATATATACAGTACGAATTATGAATCCAATCTTTACATAGTTTTACAATTCAATTACTTTTAAGTCTAGAATATAAAAAATGTGCATTATCGATTTCGATTTATTATATCTACTTCACACCATGAAATTATGGGAATTTATGGATACTGGGTAGGATTTTGAACCCGGCGAATCAGCTTATCAGCTCATCCTGCAAAAGGTTCTTGGAATGACGAAGCTCAACTATTTCTCTTCGTTTCACATAGTCCGTTATTATAATTTAACGTCATATTATTTGTATTAGTTAACGCGTTGGATTAAAAAAATGTATAATTAACCAATCTCAACTTTTATATCCTAAAACCAACCAGATAAATTCCACCACAGCGAAAATAACCCACTATAGAAACGTTTATACTAATTCTAAACTTTCAACTCTCGAATCAACGGAGCATTTATAAGTTTTAACTATTTCAACTGCAATAGCTTCGAATGAAAATCTATTAAAGTTTTCACCGGAAATTTAACACTGCGATGGTAAGATATTGCTAAGTAATTGAATCATAAGTTTTCTATGGAATGCAGGGAAATTGAGTAAATTTGACTAAAGCAAAATTGCAATCAGAAGTTAAGGTTATAAATATCACGGACTACCCGCCTATCTAACAGTTTCAGTTAACAAAAAACATTTAATCGTTTATCTTCCAGCGGTTCCTTATTATACCTTAATTATATCAATACCAAAAGAATTTAAAAAAACGCGTCTATCTCAAATTTATCAAGTCTATCAAGCCGATCAAGTCTAATCCGGTATCTATATGAAGTTCCTGGAAAATTTTTTATTTCAAAAATCGTCACGATTCGCTACTATAAAAATATATAACATTTACGTATCTTATTTAAGACGCAAAGTGACTTAATAAAAAAACCTAAGCGTCTTAATAAAATGCACGATATCTTTCATTAAGACAGCCGGTGACTGAAATAAGTCCCTCTTGTGTCTTAACACAGTTACATTTAAGACACTTTTTTTCAGCAATATTTTTATAAAACCCATAATCAAGCTCATAGCCACGAATTACGATTCACAAACAGTACGTTCTTTTACAATTTCAACGCGTTACTCTTTCCAATTAATTAACCCCTCACTCGAGCCGCGTGAATTTTGCCAAATCCCCCGGGCAATCTGTTTCCGGACTTTTAGAATTCGATTCCTTAAAACAGCATTGTCTCCATAATTTCACAAAATTTGATAACTGCGAAACATTCTCCGGGGTCTTTTCTGTCGTTGACATTTTTGTCATCGGGTATTTCCGCGCTCGATTTTCCGACGGGGAGCTCGTACGTGCTTTCCATTCGCAAACGAGGTCGATCCGATCCACCTCGAAGGCCGAGCGACGTCCCCTTATCTCGGATGAGCGTTCGCTTTCTAAAGACATTTATATGCGGGGCGTTTATAGACGCTTACACGAGAGTGAACAGGTTCGATTACCGACACGAGTACCTCGCTTTATTCCGTCTACGAGCATTATTATTTTCTTTACGGTAGATTGACTTTTTAGTTGTTTGAATTTTAAAAGCACCGGGAAACGAGGAACAATGTCAAGATTTTTGCGCTCAACAGTCAACATCGTCATTTTTAGAGTTGGATCGACAACCAATGTTATATAGTAGCAGCGAGCGTTCGGAATTAACTGACTCCGATTGGTGATAATGATGTCTAAGCTTTTCTTGTATCGCACGTGAAGTAACTTTTCATAGAAAACACTCAATAAGTAGAACTGGTTTAAGCTTGGCTGCTTTGATATCGAATTATACACGGTTTACATAGATAAGTTTAATGAATTAAATTCTATCGGTGCATATTGGGGTTTAAATTGGAAAAATTAAAGCACTCGATATTATATTTGTGTACAAAAATATTTTAAAACCAGAAACGTAGCTTTAATATGATAATTTAATGCTTTTGAATAAGATAGAAGAACAATTTTGTCTTTGGCATTTAAAAGGTGTTCTAAATTTAAATACATTTAATAATGTTTCAGAGTTAAAATTGTTTACAATCATAATATTATATATAAAGAATATAGTATTAGTTCAGTAGTAATGTTATAAAAAAATTGTTTGTATTATATATACTACTTACAATTTAGACACCTTTTTTAGTATAATTTTATTTGAATTTCCACGTGCATTATTAATATTTATTTATAATACGATAATGATAGAAGTATAATATATATGAAACAAATGACTTTGTAACGAAAATCCGATAAAGTTTTAAATGTTATATTTATAATTAAATTATGTACGTATTAGCGGGATAAAACGAAAGTTTAACACAAGTTTAACTGCAATTAATTTTGTATTCGTTATTCGTAATATTATTAAATATATTTTATTATATATTAATATTACATTCTACTAATTATAATCGGTACAAAAAAAAAACATCTTAAAAATATGTTGTGCGCAATTAGAGTTAAATAATATGACTTTTGATTTTGTTTCCAATCCAATAGATAGTTAACTGTAATTCCATATTAGCATATATTTGTTATAAGGATACCTTTGTCATTATTACAATATTACATATGCACGAATCTTATCGTTGATATTAATCAATACTTATAGTAATAAAATGTGTATTATATAGTAGTGATCAGTATGTTAAGACTAATTTTTATAGTGTAATACAGTTTAAAAACATTATACAAATGTTTGTACATTCTTTACAAACATCCTAAAGCAAATGTAGTTATGAAAATCTATTGCAAGAATGATTGTTTAAAGCAAAAAACTTGTAATAAATGTTTCCTTATCCTCCAGAGACATTAATACCGCACTCTTAAAAAGATCCTTTTATATCAAGATTGTAGAATCAAAAAAAAAAGATTAACTGCTGAAATAAACAAAGCAAATTTACTTACTCAACATGGCATTGTTTATTTCTTATATTTATATAGTTTCATATTTTACGTTATTACAATTTTTTGTCAGAAAAATTATTTTTATATATAATACGTAATAATATATGAAAATAAATACTTAAAACTTTTAAATTGTAAGTATTTGAATTATTTTTGAATTAATTACTAATTCTTTATACGATTAATTGTTCTATACTAGTAGTTTATTAATTAATAAATTAATTAAATTGAACTCTAACTTTTTCAATGCGAGTAATTGATAGTATTAAAGAAAAAATGTTTCCAACCACTACTCATCCTACTAATAAGAAGAAATTCCAAAAGTACACATTGACATCATCGTTCGAGATTTTCACACGCCGAAGGAACCAACTTTGCCTATAAATGAACTCCTGACATAAATTCATTATACGAAATAAAAGTCCAATTAATCAAGACACATTGTACGAATTATTTCGTGGGGGAAAAGTCATGGAGCCGCTGCCACGAGTCTTTTTTATGCGTAACACTATAAAAGTCAATAGGATATATCCGGTTGATGAAAGTAAATGTCTACAAAATAAAGAAAACGTACCAAATTACTCATTCCGAAACGTATTCGAAATGTGATTTTACCGATAATTTTTCGAAATATGCTTCTAATTTAGTTATTGGTTTGAACAATTGAACACCATTGCACACATCGTAAACTGACAATTTAAAATAAATTCGCATAAAAAAGTACTGTTCGGTTCAGTAAAAATGATTCAACTCACTTTTATTGTTTCGTTCTAGAAATATATATATTAAATTGAACAGTAATTTTCATATGAAATTTTTTCTTCGTAAAATAAAACCATCTCGACAATTTCGTTGCTTTCATATATACTCATATCAGGTGTCTAAAATATGTAATTATATATGCTTGGAATATAGAAATATATATAAAAATTATTACATATTTACTTTTATTTTGGACGACGTCAGAAATATACGATACTTATAACGTCTTGACAGCGTCAGGCATTCGCACTGAGAGGCAAGTAGATTAGTTCCAAATGCACAACGTGCTCTTGAGCGAAGGATACTGATTTTTTTTTATTTTCTATTTAACTTTACGCGTCAAACTATAGGCGATCCCACCTTAAAATTATTCATTCTCATGTTGCAGATTGCGAAATCTCAAATCATCTCATCGAACTTATTAATAAGCAATCTTCAAGAGTGGAATAGAATTTTTTCTAGCGGATGATGTAAATAAAATTAGAATTTTTTTTTGCGACGAGTCGTTCTAATTGGAAATCTGATTGTTCATTGTCTATTATACGTACGTATGGCGTGTTATTGAATTTAAAGTATATTATATTAATATCCAACTGTAATAGGTTTTCTCTTTAATACTGTCTGTTTATCTTAGTATATTTTTTCTCTTATATACAAAACGACAACTTAAAATTTTAAAAAATCTCAGATCAAATCTATCTCTGACAATATTTAATAAATCATCAAGGAGACTAAACTTAAACAATGTTTGATTAAATCTGAATTCCTTCTCTAACCAGATCTAACAAGACATAATTAGATTAAGTCAAAATTCACTCCTCGTTTGTTTCGTCAAAGCTGCTTGTGGCGAAAAAATTACGCTTAAAATCTAGAAAAGGTAATTCCACGAAATTAAAGCAGGGTCTTATTTTATATCATCGATCTGGTTTGATTCGAACTTTCAACTAACGTTAAGTGTATTGCATGTTAAAATATATACGTAATTTAAAGTTCAAAATATTTCTGAAGGGATGGATTACATTTAAATTAAAGTTATGTTTATTCAACATTTTTTAAACATTCTAGGTTCATTACGCATTTAATAATTTTTGTTTAAATTAACGGTGAAGTTTTAGATTGCATTATTTGCTATAATTTTACTGATATTATATTTACTTTAAAGAAATGTGGTTTTATACTACATTTCTGTAACCTTTTTAAGCTAATTAAAATGTTTGAAGAATAATTACAAAGATCTACAACACCGATTAAACGAATTTTGTGAATTTAAACAATGTATAATTATATATCAAAATATACATCAAGTAATGGAAAATCATTATAGTATAAATGATTAAATAGTTTCAGAAACTTACTTGTATTTATAAATCATTTAATGTAGTAATTAGTATAAAAATAGTATATAGTTTTAATGAGAGAATAGTCATGTTTACTTTTAATAAAATTATTTTATTAGCCAATACTTATTCAACGAATATAATATTTTCATCGACTATTCGTAAACATATACAATAGAGTAATGTAATATTGAATACGTTAAAATCAAGATAAGTTTGTTATGTATATGTATCAGTAACTTATACGAATAATGTTTATAAACAATTAATTAATTATATACTGCAATTAGTTTCCATGCTTTATTTTAAATCATCAAGATTCTTATCTATTTGAATCGTCAGCATACTTTTATTTCAATAAAATTGGACGTTTTGTTAATTTTTGAAGTACATATACTTTTACACAGGAAGTTTTCAATAATAAATATAAAGTGTAGTATATTCTAACTGTAACTGTTTGATGATACAAAAAAACACAAGCTTAAGTGTTTTTTATACACCAAGAGAAATGTTATGTAATATACTAATGCTAATTTATGTTGACAGTACACAAGTGTCTTGTGACCAATACGACATTTTAGTTAAGATAATAAAAGGGGTTATGTTAAACAGAGTGTATAATTGGAATGTGAATAATCCGTTGCGTCAAAATGTGGTCATTTTTTAATTAACCAGCAATCATTATTTCGAAAGTTTGAGCTTTCTCATCATTTTCTGTTTACAATTCGTCACATTTTTTGTCACAAGTCAAAATAATTGTATCAGCTGCGATATGCAATAGAAAAGTTTATTGACAAACTGTCAATATTAATTAATATAAAATTATATATTAATAGATTAATTAATATTTATTAGAATTGTCTTAGATATTACTTTACAAACGAATTGAATGATGTATAAAGTTACTAAATTATAAGAAATTTAAACAATATTTTTAATATTCGTAAATACCAATAATTTGTCTTTTGGATTCATAAACTCGAAATCTACACTCAGAAAAATTTAATTGTTATATAGTACACAAATAAAGAAATTTGTAATGTCACATTGTAAAATTCTACATGATTAATGACAAAATTTAAAATAAAGATAAGAAAAAATATGATATTTATTGGTATTTTTACAATGTGACGTTACAAATTTTTTTATTTGTGTATTACACAACACTTTTATAATAATTCATTACAATATTTACAATCAAATTTTTCTCAGTGTAACGTTTCTGATGTAAAATTAATATCAATGCACTGAGAAAAATTATACTTGAAAATTTACTATTTATAATACGAGCTTGGACTTTTAAGCGAAAATCCGTGGAATTTACTATGTTTAACTGTAATATTTTTAAATCACGCAGCAATTTTCTACGTAAAAAATGTAAATTTTTCTGCTGAAAATACTAAACTTTGTGGTTTGTCGCTTAAAAGTCCAAAATCGTATTATAAATAGTAATTTTTCACGTTTGATTCTCAATGCGCAATATTTATAATTACTTTATAAATGTATGATTATTGATCTTCATTTAATTATGTTTATTTTTAAGGGATTACATTTAAATAGCATAGTTTGTACGAGGAGTAAACAATTAATGCGATAGAAAGGTTATGATTTGTTTTATTCTTTTTTTTTTATCAAATTTAACCAAACCTATCTGATTCGGTAATCAACCACATTTCGCAAAACGGGACTGACATTCCGGGCGCAGGTTACGTGGAGTCTTAAAAGCAGGGCGGACCGGTTCCGCCGTTAATTAACATATGCAACGTTAATTTTACGGAATTATAATTTTAAGTCACTCGTTTGGACGCGCGCGACGTCCTCGTCAACGGCTACCGAAGATTCCATTGCTGACCCTTTACTTCATTTCACTCGCATTGGTTCTATCGAATTAAATTTCACCATGTTGTCTAATCAATTTCGTTACCTTGCATATGCGTTACAAATGCAGACAAGTACGAAAAAAAAAATACTAAACGCGAGGAATTTAAATTTTGGCGAACGTTTTCAAACGAGTAAATAATTTTTTTTTTATTTTAAATAAAACTGATAAGTAAATAAATAATTTTATTTGCATACGGTACATTTATGACAGAAACAGTAGTTTAAGTATTTATGAATAATATATTTAAATTTTTTAATATATAATCGTGCAATATTTAATATTTATTTAAAATTAAAATAAAAATATATTTTGTTATTTTAAAACAAGATTTGCGCAAACACTAAGTAAAGCCAATTTAAGAAAGTTATTAATATATATACGTATGTGATTATAAATGCATTATGTACTTAGGAAAAAGATATTTTATATATTATTAGAAAGAACAGTAATAAGTTGAGTGAAATTTTACTGAAGTTTGGTAGAAGTTATTGAATATTTGTAAAATACGACCAAAATTAAACAATGTTTCTTTTATCCAACCATTACTGTTTTTGCCAATATAGGTTTTAATATAGTAAAGCATACAAGGAATATAATACTTTTAAGGAACAACTTTTTTACACAAAGGAAAATAACAAAAAATAACGTGTCACAAAAGTTTGCCGCATTTAAATATTTGATATTACGCGCAAAAAATTCCAAAATGAATTCTTTTAGTTAATTCTAATTAGTTATATATATTTATATAAATTTATATATATGAAAAATGCATTATCAAATTATGCTGTTTGATCTAGAAACTTGATATTGAGTCAATAATGACAAGTGAAATCATCAAAACTATGTCTAACAAATTATTGGACAAATACATCAATCAAACATATTTCATTCAAACTAATTTCAAAATTTGATTAGACCATCGATAAGTAAACATTTTTTCCTCGTTTAAATTATTTAACCAATGTAGAATTTCGTTTTTAATTAAGAGATTTTATATTTAAGTTTCTATTCGACGTCAACAATTATCCGACCAAATTTATTCAAGTTGCTTATCAACAAAAATTCAGTTCATGTTAATTACTTGTTAGCAACATATTAACCTAGGACTTCTTATGCTCAGACATATTACATTTAATTAACAGAAATATGGCTCTCAGTTTTGACATAGAAAACGAATAAATTATGAACCCATGTTATATATACACATGTTTACAAAGTTAAATTTAATATCTAATTTTGTCATCATCAAAAATTGTGGATTTAAATGTATTAATTAAAAATATACCATGAATTACATTTTATATTATTCTTCAGATCTCATTAAACTCGATATACTAACAAACATCATTGAATAATGACACACAAATAATTATGTTTAAAAACCAAAAGAATTTTGTACGCGCAGAAAAATGTTGCATTAAAAATTACTGAAAGTTTAGTAAATATTATTAAAAACATAGTAACTCACGGACAAAATAAAATTTCAGTTAGAAATTACCGAACTTTTCAGTAAACATTGATGAATGTTTGTAAATACGTACCGAAAATTCATCAATGTTTACAGTAAATTTCGGTATTTTCTGACTGAATTTTTGTTTTGTCCATGAGTTACTGTGTTTCTAACAATATTTACTGAACTTTCAGTAATTTTTATGCAACATTTTTCTGCGTGTACATATCAATTGACTTTATAAATGAAAAATAATTATCGCGCGCGGCAAAAAGTTGCTTTTGACGTAATTTAATATATATTGATAAGTATAAATATATCTCTGTATTATGATATTCATTCTTTAATTTTTATGTTCGGCTGACCCTCTAATTTTGATTTTTATTACGCATGATCTTAAATCAAAAGTTCGACGGATATCATAAATGGAGGTAACGAGAGATGATGTGGTGTCGGGATTGGCTTTGGATATTACTTTTTCATGTACGTTGTACTCGTCCTCGTGGCCATCGTCGTGGTCTTTTTCTTCCATTGACGACTCTCGTCGCCTGTTCGAATCAAAAGAAACGCTTGATTAAGATGAAAGGGCCGCGATACGCGCGGAGTTGTGACTGTTTAATAGCATTCCCTTTTTGACTTTTTTGTGCGTCTTCTTGCGCGGGTGGAAAGAGTCCGCGGCTTCAAACAGTGCTCCGATTTGTACATGTGTTTTTACGTTCTCCAACGAAAGAAATCATGAAACAAATGTTGTTTTTCAATAAATGAGATTCGATAATGCAATTTGATCGTTCAATTCGCCAGAATATTTATTTACAGAGTTATTATGTATCATAAAAGTATGCGATCAATAAGATTAAGATGAAAAGGCGAGAGCAAAATTTATAATTGAATTTTGTTTAAACATATTATAAGAACGATTTATATATATATAACGCATAGATAACGGAGCTATTTTTGTAACAATAAAACGTACCATAAAATAACATAGAGAATGCAATTGATATTTACTTCAATTAGTTTGATCAATATATTCCATTTATTTTTCATTTTTGGAGGTGTATTTTTTATATATTGTATTTCTAAAGATATAATATATTAATACATATAAAAAGTTAATAGAAATCTGTTTTCTGTTATTTTCATAATTTAATTTTGAATGTAATTATTTAAATGATGTTTCATGACGTAAGTTTATAATTTATGATTAATAATTTTTTTTGTTTAATAATATAGTATTGTGTTTATAATTTTAAGATATTATAAAGTGCGGACAAACTCATTATTCATCATTATGATTTTCTGATTTATTGGCTTGTAGGATTTTTGATGTTATACGGCTGTGGTACGTACTTAATTATATTAAAGACAATAAGGTGGTCTTATGTTGCAGAAGGAATTTAATTAGATAGGATTGTTATATATATATATATAATAAAAAGTAATCTTAAATAATGATTCGTTCTTTGTTACCTGTTACCACCCTCCGAAAACATTATATGTTTTTGATGCAAACATTTTCATTGATGTTGCATCTAAGCACTTAGAATATTTATTTTGGATTATATTAATCCAATTATGATCTTTCGTTAATTACGCATTGTTTAGTCAAAAACCATTCGTTTTGTTCAAATTATTACGAAATAATGTCAGCACATTTCTCGATAATGTAATTCATGCTCGATTTGAACAGATGATATAATACCATTATGAAATAAGACGAGTACTATCTCGTTCGTAAACCGATTTTATTATTTACCGTAATCTTATTATGGAATAAGATATAGTTTTCGACATCAACATTATTAAATAGAGTCTTTTATACGAACCCTTTTGTTCAGTTTCATACCAAATGTATTTAATATAAATATTTCCTATAATATTTAAAACTAATATTTAAAACTTTAAATTTTCTATTTATATTTTTAATTACTTATTTACATTCATTTATTTAAATTAATTTAAATATTTAAATAATGAATTTTAAATTTTATATTAATATTTTGAATAACTAGCAAAACCTTTATTATTATTTGTTCCCTAATATTTTGTACTTGACGTTATATTTGATTGATGAAATTGTAAATAAATTGGCCTTTTTTTAAACACATCGAAATTGTAGTATCCAAAATTAATATACCAATATATTGAAATCAACGCATTGAAATTAAAAAATATTTTTTTAGAACAAATGTTTAATACAAGTTTAATTGCAAGCATTAACAGAGCCTCTCCAGGTTATGCATAGCGGAGTTTATTTTCTCAGGAGAAATTGGGTCAGAAATAACAGAAGACAAAATGTTGAACTTGCTTCTCGCAGCGATAAATCACTTCAAAAGTACAAGGGTTAATTTCGAGGTTGCAATTTAATGTGCATTCTCATTATTATGTATGCGCGCGTGCTAACTGTTAACAACTCAAGTCACAATAAGGGCCGTTTCATTACACACACACACACACACATTCAACAAAATTTTTGTTCCGCGTTCTGTCAACGTATTTAATGTATAAATATTTGCACGACATCGCATAACGCAACGGAAAGGAAAAGATAACGAAGCCGCGATGACTTAGAGAGAAGTTCATGAGTTATGCAATTTCAATCATCTTCAAAACCTATTTAATCCCTTCAAAATGACAACTACGTACAGTGTCTATATATAATATATCTGTTTAAAAGTTAAATAAAACGGATTTGACATTATCTTTCATTTAATTTTAGAATTATACATATATATATACTTTTAAAAATATGGTTCGGATATATAATCAACGTTATTAACTCAAGCAAAATTTGATAGTATATTTTCACAAATGCATAAACAAAAATGTCTACCAAAAATAAAGTTTATATCATATTTAACATAAAATCAATATATAAAATGCTCTATTCATTTATAATATATGTCAGACATCTGTCTTAACCAATAAATAATATATCATAATTATAAGTTTTATTAAGATAATTATATGACAGATATTACATTAATGACTATAATTATAAAAAAAATATGAATAAGAAAAATTCTGCTAATGAAACATTTGGGTCAGATTGATTCCCGACTGATTAAATAATTTAATTAATAAATATAACAAATATATTTAAATAAATAAATAAAAAGTATCTTAGATCTATAAAAAACTACTCTAAATGTTCTAAAATACGAGTTATTTGTTCTATTTTTTTTCAATATTATTATTAATAAAATTTAATATTAAATGCCATAGAAAGACATTTCTAATTTGTTACAGTCATTTATTTAATATACAAATGAAGAATATGTTTTTATATACATTGCAACATTTGATATCTTTCAGGGACAATAAATTATATATGTGATTTGATTATATTTCTGATATGAGCCTAAAATATCCAAAAGATATATTTTTCTGATGCATACAAATTTACAAATATCTTACGAATATTGAAGTCTTTTTTCAAACGCATTCTCTTATTCTTTTATGAACTTTCAAGTAGGTATTTTATAAAGCACGAAAAATGTTACTAACCCGACTTTTTAATAAAAACTATATATATGCAGCAGTTAAATTAAAAACATCTTATGAAATATTTTATAATCATGTTTATATTTTATGAAATATATTTAAAATTATAACAGTTATTGTTGTGCCTTGAAGACCTTTTTATGATAATTAATTCATATCTTTTCTTAAAATTTGCGTGCGTTCTATCACAAGTCAATTAGCGTTGAACATGGCTTTCACGATAAACTGGCTTAAGTAAAGATTCAGAACACGATTTTATCAATCACGACTCATGAGAAACTATACATTGAATTCGTAATTTATTTCCGAAAAATGTTCAAATATTGAGTCATAAAAAGACTCAGCGCTACTAGAAAGAAGTACGAATAGTTTAATTTTACAAGCGATGACTTTACTTTCGCGTAACTTGTACATATTGTAAATTATAAGATAAAAGTTTTATCTTCACGCTCCATTATCCGACATTATTTTAAGTATAAAATTAAGTAACAAACAAGCATACATTTGAATTCTAAAAAAAACATAGTTTAATATTTTGGTACAAATTCAATTAAAATTATCGAATGAAAGACTTATTTAAATTAAATAAATAAAAAATTTTATGTAAAATTAATATATATATATTTTCTATATATATATATATATTCCATACCTACAGATATATGTTGGTATGAATAGAAGTGTAATTGAATCTGTTTCTATATTACAAATTTCTAATGAAATAATTATTAATTATCATTATCCAATAAAATTAATTAATATATTAAAATGATTAATGATAATTAAATTGACTGTAGCTAATTAAATATAAATATCAATCTCGAGGGATAAACTATTAATAATAATAAATCAAGCGGATCATAAAGCTTTACTGTTTATTGAATGTATTTGTTATTTGATATAACAAACTCAGATCTGACGATATGACGAGTAGAAAGTCACGTGGCTTTGGGCCATGTTTTACGTCGATTATATAGCTAACGACCTAACATCAACTCTTGATGAAAGCAATAATTACGAATACGACGCTGGGATAAATACGAATTTACACGCTTCTTTTGCTCGAAAAACCAACAATAAACGATTTTGTTGTCGTAGCACTACATTTTTCAATTAATTAGGAAATTAATGAAGTAAAGACTTAATTCGTGTAAATATTTTCGTATAGTAAATAAAAATGTGATATACTTAATTACAAAGACTGTAAAGATTCATATAAATTAAAATTAATTGCGTTTTTTATACTATAAATTAATTTTGTTAAATGTAATAAAATATATTAGGTTCACTGCAAAATGACCTAAATTGAAATATTTAAAATTAATTTTCAAACGTACACAATAGTATACAACCATAAATTGAAAAGATAATATTGTTTAAATATCATCATGTTATGCGATCGTAACTATAACTAATATTAAAAATAGAATAAATATTATTTCATTCTGTACTTCTTAAACAACAATAACACACAATACGAATCTAATAATTGATTTATAAACTATACAATGTAGGATTACTAATGAAGCAGCATTCAGTCAAAAACCAATTTTCAAAATATCCGATATTAGTCTTGAATGGTCATATTTCGAATATCATTCACAAATGAAATCATACTGGTATAATTAATATTAATATTTAATTTAATAATAATTTGATGATAACGCAGTAAAATGTACGGTAAATTTAAAATTTAAATACACATTTTACTATATTTTATATAAATTCAGTTATTCTTTATACCATAATTTAATTTGAACATTTATTAACAAGTCAAATAATATATAGTCAACGAAATCAACTTGTATTATATTTGTTTCTGCGATTATGACCGTCATCGTATACGTAATAGTGATCCTAATCATTCGTTTATTATATTGTTAAAGGTGTAGAAATAAAAATCAACTTTTTTTAATAATAGAAATAATATGTAACAACTTCGACGCTGTGTATATATAAAGGAACACAAATATTGACGGTTTATTAATACTATAATTTAAATATCATGACAATCATGATGACCAATCATAACTACAATCAGCATTACTATCACGATCATAATCACGATCTTAATGGCAATTTATGTCGTAATTAATCAGTAGGAACCGAACATGAGAAATTTGAATAAGACATTGCACGCACTATAGCGAAATGCATGAAATCCACTTAAATCTACGTATGATAAGTATAAATAATACACTCAGGTAGCATTGCGATCATAATATTTACGATTACATTGCGAAAAGTTTCATAAAGGTGCGTGAAAGAGTGCTACTAATTTTTATAGTCTTACAAATAGGTGGTTGGTTTCTACGAGTTTCATTTTAACTAGATTATTGTCTTATAAAAACCTAATAATAATATTCTGTCTGTAAAAATACATTGCATGCAAAAGAAAAAAAAAACGATTATATCGACCCAACAAAATTACTATACAGTTTTCCACTGCGCAACAGAATGCAAAAATGTTTTCATTATTTTCCATTTTGTCCATCGGATTCATAAGTTTAAATCGGATTAAATTAATTAAAACAGTTTAATTTACGAAGCAGTGCAAAAGTCTAAGGAGAATTCTCAAAAAGTCTCTTTATATAAGTAATTAAAAAATGTTCCGCGTTTAATCGTAGCTGATTTTCCGACTTATACGATCGTATTCAAATGTTTTCATTCATTTTATATGCACTCGCGTGCGCTTATATATATACACGGCTGAAAGTCGCGATTTATAAATGTCAAACTACGCAATTTCGTGTATATATATTAATACTTTTGATACACAGGATATTCGTATCTCATCGTTACGAAAAGTGACATTGGTAGAAGTTGATTTTCATCGATAAACATATACGATCGAAAAATAAAAAATACTTTATAAACTGTGTTGTTGTAGCATTAATTGAACGGCATTAAAGAGTGCCGATAAACGTTATTTTCGAAAATAATGAAATAATCCGTTTTTTCATCTGCAATAATTATACCGACGTAAAACAAAAGTCTCCCTCTGTTTTAATAACCTCGCCAAATTACAAATTACTTTTCCGACCAACGTTCGGCGCGCGCCTTTTTAGCCGACGAAATATTATTCGCAACCCTCTAATAACGCATTCATTCGCCATTCATTAACAACTACCTGTAATTTTTATATTTACACAAACAATCGCTATTTCAACATGTCATTTCCTCGACTTAAATTCATCCTCTGACGTTGATAATAAATACGATAAATATTCCGCCGACGCGCTAACTGCAACCGATTCGTTAAAATTGTTTGCCGATTAAATAATAACAAAATGATTTGCTCGAATCAACAAATTTTTTGCTGAATCAACAGCGTCGGTCCATGCACCCTCGGTTTCGCCTTTGGCCCAACCAAATTGTGTGCACGGGTGCAAAGGAAATATAATAACAAACCCCGGGCATAGATATATATATATATATATATATATATATATATATAATGTATATATAATGTATATATATATACAGCGCGAATACGATTGTCACAAAGTGTCTCGCGTCGGAATCCGCGAAAAACTAGTTTTGATATTCTAATTAAAACGAGGAATCGAAAAAAAGAAGACGACGAAAGAGGAAGAACGCAAGTGCGCGAACGAAAACGCGAACGAGTCTGTCGCTCGCGTGTCAAAAGGCGTAATTAAAGTAGCAACCCGGCGCGATGTGGCGATTACACCCGTGGAATATAAATGTGGCACACGGCGCCAAAATACTCGTGGCGGGAATTAATCATTTTGTCGGCGGAATAATCGGCCGGGAAGGAAATAATTAGATGCCGATTTTGCGCGACCGGAAATTATTATTCGATAGAATGGGACATTGTGAAGCGCGAAGTTGCGCGCGCGTCGGGCCCAACTTGACTATGCATCACATGCCTCGCATGCCCTTTGATCACTAACACACGGCGTACCTGAATACTCCATTGTTTCGGAGCACGAACCCGTTCGCGTTGCTTCATTTAACAAGCCCGATGCGACCAAGCACACATATGTCATACCAAGTACATAACGAGTGTCCCGGCAACGGAAGTAACGCACCGATTTTTATCGTTACTTTTGGCCTGGACGTCTGGTTATATCACGCGTTCGATTCCCCGTATTGTGTGTTTTTTTTCTATATATAAAAATTCGCGTTACCGCGTGGAAAGTTAATGACGGAGTTCATTAAACGTTTGATCGTGTAAAAGTAAATTGACGATATTGATTGAATTCCGGTTTTAGTTAATTTTTTTTTTTTTTTTTTTTTTTTGTAAAGACGGATGCTGGAGGTACACAACGGATTTATTAAACTTTGAATTTATATATATATATATATATACAGGCGTTCTCAAATTGGGTAAGTCTAATTAATTGGGTGAAATATATAAATTCGAATATGCACGGGAAAAAATGTTAGAGTAAAATTTACTATATTTTGTAAAGTTGCAGGATATAATTTCATTCATAATGAATATTCTTATATACACAGAAATAAATAATCTTACAAATTTGACCAAACTAGATAATAAAAGCAGGAAAAGTGAGCAAAAATGTAAATAAACATTAGACGATATCATAGTTTTTATCATTTGTTTGGTAATATTTGACATATTTTCTAACCATAATTTATGACATTATTTACATTTTTGCCTATTTTTCCTACTTTTATTATCTAGTTTGGTCAAATTTGTAAGATTATTTCTTTCAGTGTATATAATAGACATTATTATTATTTATACACGGAAAGAAACATTTTATTAAAAATTACTAGCCAAATATTAAATGTGTGACAGTAGTGTTTAATTTTTAAATTATACTTAAAAATTAGTAAGTATTGCACATATTTTAGTTAAAATTGCTGAATTTTAGTAAAAATTACTAAAATTTTAGTACAAATTTCTGAAGTTTTATGTATTATTTCAAAATACAACACTTCTGTCACAATTGATATTTTATGAGTAATTTTTAATACTTTTTTTCTTTCCGGGTAGAGTATCAATTATGATATTATATTAAAAAATGTACATTAAGGAACAAACCATCCATATAATCCTAAATTTGTTTGCTCAGTGTGTGAATGAATAAAAAATTTATAAAGATGTTTAATAGTTGATGCCAATTGAACTTTAATCGTGTTTTCAATACGAATATATTAATACTTGGTCAATAGAAGAACGTTTTATATATATTTGATTGACACTTCAAGTACATATATATACCTATTAATATTAATAATTTTGTTATACTATACTATTGTAAGAAGGTGTATAGTATACTTGCAAAGAATGTTTCATTAAATTATGATACGATATAATATAATGAGATGAATTTGTTTTTCTTTGGGCATTATATGCCAAGTTCCAATAGGAATATTTTCATAAATAATTTTCATTGTTTAATGATGGATGACAGAAAAAAACCAGTCCAGTGTATGGCATCGCGTAATGTTAAAAAAATTATACAAATTGACGCAAGTCATTTTTTTACAAACATCTGTATACACGTGACACAGTTTCAAGTTAAATACATATAATAAATATTTAAAATACACAAAATGAAATTATTGACGAAGAAATAGCGCAGCATGTAAAATACCGTAGTGATATGAAATTTGTGCTTTGCATTTTGCGTGGCAGGAATTGGAATAGTATAAAGTATACTTTGAGACGGTATTTGAATATCAATTTTTTCATATAGAACATAACCATGTCGTTTGAAATTTCTATGTGCATTCGACGATAAAATTTGATTGAGGAAATGATTGTATTTAATAGATCGACTGAC
>JABFQC010001566.1:0-18844 GCA_022817085.1 Psilanteris sp. ZL-2020
GTTTAACTGATTAGCGACTTTTAATACAGAGCGTAACATCTCTTACGAGTGGCTGGCAAGTGTTCCTGACCAGTCCCTAATTTAAACTATTCAGCGCCTTATTGAAAACTAGACAAAATTTTTACTTGGGTTATTAAATCAAATATAACTATATTCGCACGTGAAATCAATTGATTTTACGGAACCATTTTTTGATTACAAGTTAATGATTCAAAGTTAGGTTAATATATATTTTTTATTTTAATATGATATTTGCGATAATAAATAGAAAATTGTTAGTTTTCATAGTATTGAAAAAACTATCTGGATAAATACCACAGAACGGTTAATAAGAGAATTATAGATTTTAATCATTAAAACTCATAACCAAAATTCTATTTAACACGCGTACACGCAGAAATATAAGCCAGATCCTTTTTGTATATCACACACCTTGCTGAAATATAGAATCAACGTTCAAAGCTTAAGTAAAAGTATACAAAAGCAATTCTTTAAATTTAAAATACACCAATGGACAAATTAATTACAATCTTTTGGAAGTTTATGAAAATATGTAAATATAATATACAAATAATATACACAGTATAAATATACGTTTAATATAATGATTATAATCAAATATAATTAAATTTAAATATTTTAATAAAAATGATTCTAATGTAAATGCAGGTATCAAAATTATTATTATTATTTAATATCGACATTTCAATAATATTCTTTAAACTTGTCATTTCCAACAACCATACCTCCTAAACGTAATTAAAATTATCATAGTTATTAATTTTTGTCAAAATTACGCGAGAAAAATTAATTAAAAAAGGACATAAACACTTTTAACGAGCGAGTCTCTCGTATGGACCGGAAACGCATTCGTCACATTTAATATTATCAAATTGTTTGCAGCGAACAATATTACAAGCATTTATATTTGAATTGCAGGAAATTCCAGAAAATGGTGCTGACGTTTATCACTTAAACTCCGTGCATGGTCCAGCGATGATGATAGGTGACTTCCCCTGGCTGGCCTACCACGCTTGGACAAACGCGTCGTGGCATCCTTATTACACCGAAGGTGAAGTGACTGAAGCGTGCCCAAACGATCCTACAAAGAAACACCGAGCGACTACGCATCTTCAACACAATATTGTTCTTTTCGACTCGGTCTCGCTTCTGAGGCTGGACGTGACTGCCGAGCAATTTGGTCCAGGCTACGTTGAACTGTCAGTGAAAACTTCTCTCGGACCAATGTACATTTTGCAAACAGTTACTCCACTCGGTCCGCTGCTACAGCGAGTCACCCATTCACTCTACTCCCCAATGCTTCTGTCACCTTACGCTAGGGTGGTTCTCTTCGGCGAGACCGTTATGTTCCAAAGGGATGTCGATGTCTGGAATCATAAAAGATTCGAGAAGCGTCCCGTCCTAGTTAAAGAGGACCGCTCTATCCGAAAATACCGTCAATGGTATTCGCAGTTTTATACACAAAATAGCCCCAAGTACGTATCACCCAGTGATTTGGAATGGTGATTTCGGGGACGAAAATCTTAGACTTCGTCGCGGTCATAGACTGGGATATCTAGTACCGTTAAATTCAGTAAACAGAACATATATTTTCTACATATTATTAATTGATGTACAAACAAATTTAAAGAAGATATCAAAAAAGATGTGAAAACGGTTCTGCGTAATAATAAAATTGATTAAAATATAATCTTCAAAAGCCATTTTTTTATTATTATTTATTTTGACAAAATTTTGATTCAGATTTGTTATAATCCGCAATTATTATGAACCGATAATGTTTCAAAATACGAGAAAAGCCAAATATTAAATTAATCAGTTACATTTATTCCTCACGATCCAATATTTATTGATTGTACATAATATATACAATAATAACAATGATAATAATAATATTTTATTATTAAATGTATAACAAAAAGTGTTAAATAATTTATTAATACTAATCATGAATATCAATTATATATCTTTAGAGTTTTTTAAATAAATTTTGGAATAATTCGTTTGGAAATTCATTATTAATATTATATTATATTACAATATAAAATTTTAATTAAAATGTTCAATTAGAAATATATATTAATATATTTACAAAAATTGAAAAAATATATAAAATGTAAATTCATACAATATACTTTTTTATTAATATCTCCGCTACTTAATTGTATTGTCAATATTAAATAAAAGCAATCGACATCCATTGGTCATACGCGTAATGTTCTTATAATGTAATAGTAATAATATTATAATATAATGTTAACTAAATTTAATATTGGCACTTTTTGCATTATTTATTCAAATTTTTGTACTTTGAACTTTGGACTCACTTTATGTATATAATATTAGTATTAAAGTAACAAATAATTAAATTATCACACTAAGAAAAATTATATTGAAAAATTTCGATTTAATTAGTAAAAGTAGGATACTCTTGAAAATAACAAAGAAATTACTATGTCATATATAATAAAAAATATGAAATAAGTTGAATCAATTGGTACAGATAGTTACCATTTTACATATAGTAATTGCTATTAGATTAGGAAGAGTACCTGTTTTACTATTTACATTGCAATTTTTTAAATGTTATTTTCTCCGTACATTTAAAAAAAGTTATGAACCTAATTTTAAAATTGTACGAAATTTTAATATGCAGCGAAATATTATTATCATATACATATACTATCAAAAGTTTTTAATACTGGGATATATTATGTTATTTACTGAAAGTATACTAGATTTACAGCAAAATTTGAACTTATGTAAAATTATGTAAGCGTAAATATAATATTTTAAAAATTGAAACTATTTCATAATCGCATTGAAAGTTATCGTAAAGATCTCTTCGCTAACCAAACTCTAATGGGACCAATATGTACATTACATTATTATTAATCATCTACATTTAATTAACTTTACTATATTAACTATATACCGTTCCTTTTTTGTATATAAACGACTAAATTTCCTTTGGAAATCAACTCATTGGAAATTTTAATACACTACAAATCTAATTTGTTTACTGATATAGAATTATAATTATAAAATATTACGTAAAATAAATTATTTTTTGTATGTAATTTTAATAATAATTGACATATCTTGAAATTTTACCGTAAGTAGTATATATAAGACCGAAACTTGAAAAGTTTAATATAATATTGAATGCTTGTAAATGCTGTATATGACTGTTCGGACGTTTTCTTGACGTACTTGTCTAGGAAATAATCTTACACTGAGAAAAATCAAATATGAAAAATTACTATTTATAATACGAGCCTGGACTTTTAAGCGAAAAAACGTGAAATTTACTATGTTTAGCAGTAATATTTTCAGATAAAGCAGTAAATTTCTACGTAAAAAACCTAATTTTTTCTGTTAAAAAGACCAAATTTTATGATTTGTTGCTTAAAAGTCCAATATCGTATTATAAATAGTAATTTTTCATGCTCAATTTTTCTCAGTGTAGAGTAAATAATAAATCACTTAATAATATTATTTATATATAATCTAACATAATTAAATGAAGGAAATTGATTGGTTATTTAGAATAAAACTCTATATTGTATAAATTTAGTCAAAGTATGCCGTGCTATAAACTGCGTGTAAACTGCGTAATGGATTCATCAAGACTACGTTTATTTTCAAAAGATTACAGTTAATGCTCCAAAATAGTCAGCGTCACTAATGTAAATCACAACATTTTAACAAGACTGAGTCCTTATTTGAAATAATTACATGAATTGTCTTCTTTGCAACAAATCACTGTCAAATCAACCTCATTTTGTTATACTTACTTAATTTA
Source organism: Psilanteris sp. ZL-2020 (assembly GCA_022817085.1). Classification (NCBI taxonomy): domain Eukaryota; kingdom Metazoa; phylum Arthropoda; class Insecta; order Hymenoptera; family Scelionidae; genus Psilanteris; species Psilanteris sp. ZL-2020. Next base: position 3,827 of record JABFQC010001566.1, read on the forward strand.
TAATTAACTTATAATTACATGAAACAACATCTAGTAACATTAAAATACATTATTTCATGTTTATACATTCTATTATCAATGTACTTAATTTATACCACAAATATTGTTAATTATATTAAAAATATTTGAAAATATAAAAATTTAAACTTAATTCCTACAACCTAAGTTTACAATGCACTTGCATATTTTTATATTTCTATTATTTTACAGTATACATCAACGTCTTTTAGAAATAAGTTCGTTATTATTATTATATATTATTATTATTATTATATATTATGTTTTATAAATGTTCAAATCTGTACTTGAGTATGGCTACCATTAATCACTACGATTTTGTAAAATATCAATTTTATACATTAAAAAAAATAAATGTCAAAATCTTTAAATAGTAGTTGATATTCTTATTGTTAAACTTATTGGTATAATAGTTTAATAATTGACTTTATGTAAATTATTCGAAAAACTGCATTACAATTTCTTCCCAAACAAGTTTATTCTTAAATACGTATGATTGCTCGGTGCTTGCCTTGATCAGATATTTTAATCAAGTATACCCTTAGTAACCACACTAAAAAAATCCATACATAAATTACAATCTGTACCTATAATTTAAAGACATCGTGATCAAATATTATAATTAACCATAAATATAATATTGTATAAATTAAAAAAAATGATTTACATGAATTTATGAAATAAGTTAAACATTTCGCAATAAATTTTCAATTTACGTAACATAATATAACAATTTATTATTGTTGCTTGTTATACATAATAATAAAAATAAAATAAAAATAAAAATAAATCATATATTTAAAGGATATATAAAAAATAAGAACATTGATAGCTAACTACAATTATTTTCTTGCCTATGTATCTACAAAAACATGTCTAGAAATTAAATACTCAATAGATATAGTGTGGTTACTGAAATTGATTGAATAAATACAGCCAAAAATTATGTATGTTTTAGTTTTTAATTCAATACTGATGAAAACAATAATAGCATTATTTGCACCATTTTATTAAAAGTATGCACTTAAGTAAGATTTTTTTAAAATTTTTGATTATTAAAAGGTTTTTTATTTAATAAAATATAATTACATAATACAATAATTTCATAAATATTTAAGCTTATCTTTTAATATTCACTAAAATATATATATTATATATAATGAAAGTTATATAGGACTATTTATAATATTTATATTTAAAATAGATTAAATTGAAATTAAATTTAACACAGATCTTGCAGAAGGGAAATTTATATAATAAATTTGATAAATTAATAAATTGCTTTTATGAATTGAAAAATAAAGTTAATAATATAAGTTATAAATTAATTTTTAATTTTTAATTCAACTAATTATATTTGACGATCTTTCAAAGTATTTCGGACACCAGAAATTACAATTGGAAATGTAATATCGTCAAAATAACGAATCGGAAATATTATATTTGATAATATTGTAGTATTCATTTCACTGTATTTCTGATTCAGATCGCTAGTTAAGGTCGTAGCTTTACCATAGCGGTTTTATGACATATAACTAAAAATTTAATTTCACCAAAAATAACATAATAAAAGCCTTCCAATGCACAATAATACTTTGATATGTTATTGACACTTACGGTTGCCCACGCTGTAATCAAAATAATCATAGATGCTAGTATGCAAATTTAAAAAATTTAAACGAATATATAAAATATTTGTATTATATATTAATTGTATTACGGGCTTTGAATTAGCACATTCAACATAAGACATATTTCTACCATATCTACGTTACTCTTCAGAAAATAATTAATTAAAATACGTATTAATTTAATATAAATTATTAATCAAAAAAGTAAAAAAAAACAATTAGACAAGTTAGAAGTAATTGTAACTTATAATTAATACAAAAAAGAGATTTAAGATTAGATATTAAAAGAATAATTAAAAAATTATATCGCAATTAAGAAATAAAATGTATTTTTTAAAATATCAAATCTAATGAATGATTTTCATTGTTATTGGTACAGTTCCAACTGTGTTCTTGATAGATGTATGAGTGCATTGTTTCCGGTACCGCTAACTTCAAATCTCCATCTTCTTTATAAAGGAAACCATCCATTTGTTCGTTTTCAATCAATTTTATCAATTCTAATTACTTTTCTTACATATCGAATATCGTTGACCCTTTTGTAACCAAAATAGAAGAATCTATTGACTCTGACTAAGCAAAAGGGCAAATTTGATAGGTTTTCTAGCATAAACATGAAGCAACCACATACTCTTGCCTTCTTTATTATTTCAATTGTAAAATTATAGTGTCCAACATGCCATCCTCAATCAAATATCATCTTTACTCTTAACTTGAACGTACGCTTTACAGCCTGTCACCACCTTAAATGATATACAATAATAAAACAACAAATGAATTTGATTATACTCAGGTTCAAAGTTCACAAGAAATCATAACAGACAGTAATTATAAGTATATATGTTCTTAAGGGTTTTTGGAACAGAAATAACCCTTTTTGTTATGATTTCTTTTGTGATCTTTTAACCAGAGTCCCATGTAGAAAAACAAACGGTAGTTTGTTAAAATCCAAAATAAAAAACAAAAAAAAAACACTGTCGATGGTTGATCCACCATTAGTTGCCAATAATGGCACATCATTGGAATCCGTCCGTTGTCATAAGCTTGGGTCATGCTTGGTCTACGTTTGGCATTTTTTCCAAAAAAATTAATTTAAACAAAAAATTAAAATAGCATATCAATACATCGCTATATATTAATGCTTCTGAAAAATTATTCATCGTTATATAAAATATCTTTTATGAACAGTTACCTATCCAAGTATTAAACGTGGCCAATGTGCTCAACTTCTCATGGTAGTTTCCGCTATTGCCACTCTATCAGCAAGTGCTACTTAACCACAAGTATATTTTAATGATATTGCACTACACGGTAAACGGTCGGTTGCCAATGTTAGACCAAAGGTAACTGACGTTTCATTCCGACGACTTACCAAGATTGGCATCCAAGGATGTGTCAAGCTTGGGCAAGTCGTTTTGAACTGGCAGACCATAGATTTTTCTACATGGGTTAGTATAGGTGTATCCATCCCCTTCATTCAGAAATGCACCCACACTGACTTTATGTGTACAATAATACTTAACTCACTAACGTAATATCCAATCTAAAATATAGCAATTTCTCGAGGGGAAATAATGCAGGTACCTCCATTTTTACTAGCATACCCCATATATTTTCACTGCTAAAAATGTATAATATATGTGTCTTATTTAAAATCAAAGTGACTTAATCAAATACATAATATCATGTATTAAGACAGCTAGTGACTTAAATAAGTCATTTTGTGTTTTAAAAAAGTTACATTTAAGATACTTTTTTCTGGCAGTGTAATTCGTGAGAATACAAAAATGAACATTTCCTATTTTTTTAAGCTCGTTCAGATTTCGTCGCTTTTATCAATCCTGCGTGGAAAAAATGACTCTGGAAATCTGGAAATAATCAAGCAGACAGTACAAAAATTATATAGCAACAAACTGATAAATGTATGGCTCTGACTTCTGGTTAAAGTCTGGATTTGATACCTTTATCAGACTCTGCCTTTTGCTAGACTTTGTTTTTAACCAAACTATACTTTTTACCACAATTAAAATATATAGAAAATAAATTTTTTTCGATCTTTAATGAATTCTTTTTAAATGCTTACAGAATCTATAAATAGATAGTCATGTAACCGTTTATGAAATCTTTGAAGAATTTTCGCGAAGTTACAATAATTACCAATAAAGTTTCGCTTAAAAACATTAAAAGTCTAAATGACAGTTAAACAGAGTTTGCTATTCTTTTGGAGTGCAAATGATTTTGACAAAAAATAGCGAAAATAGTTTCAAATTTACTCAAAAATAACAAGAAACTATTTTTGCGCTGTAATTCCATAACAGCAAAGCTAAAATCAGTTGTACTGAAGTAATTTTTATCTTAAATTCGAACATTTTCTGGCTATGTCTCTAATCACTATCTTATTAGTGATTTAGATGTTAATAATCACTTTTTAATTATAAATAAAAAATAGCTTATGATTTGTAAAAAAAATATTGATTGTAATTTTCTTTGCAAAATTGTAAATATTTTTTCACTAACCAGATAAAAAAGTCTCAAGAAATCTTAACCAAAAGGCTTTTTCTGTTGCAAAAATCTGAAGATTTATTTGTATAATTATTGTCTATTAAGATTTCTTTTGATCTTTGAACCTGGGCAGCATGTTTTTAATTGTTTTGGATTTTAATTGCTTTGTTTTTAAAACCTGAGATGAAAAGATATGAAAAGTATTATATACAATAATTTCGCTAGTTGGCGATAAGACAAGATGATTCATATATTATTATGATTGTAATATATATATATATATATATATATATATATATAATACATAAGATAATGTATTTTTACAGTTAAAACAAAACACAAGACTCGATTTTACAAATTTATTAAATGACGAGTTACTTAGCGGACCATCACTTCAATTAGAAGATTGTTTGAACATTGTTTAAGATTATAAAAGAAAATATAATTTCTCATGAATTACTGGTCAAATACAGCATTATTATATATCTCCACAATTAAATAATAATGCTATTATACCAAAGTAGTATGATTTATAAATTCTATTCGTTATTGAACTTTGAATAATGTAAAATTATAATTTATTTTTATAAAACAAGAAATCAACAACATTAATTAGAATCGTTATTTATACATATAAAATTTTATTAACAGGGCCAAACAAGAAAAGGTTATCTTTACTATTGAACGTAACAAACACGAAGCAAAGAAAACAAATAGAATGCTTTTTCATTTAATGGTTTTAATTAAAAGAGCTCAAATAACTATGTATCATTGTTTCTATTATGAGAAGTACAATTTTAATTTATTCTTTCTTATGTCAAAACTGAATTTTAATTATGTATATGGTCAAAACGTAGGTTCTTAACAAGAATAAACAATTTAAATAAATTAATTGACTCAAATTTCATTTAAAACTGTTTAATATTGTTTTACAATGTTACAAAGGTAATTCTTATTATAATTTCAATTTTAATTTTAAGAAACTATTTTAATTATTATTATATATATGTTTAACGTCTTTTGAGTAATGAATTAATTAATATTGTTTATTCTTTATTATATCAGGCACTTTCATGGCCAGACAATCTAATATTTAACTACAAAAAGTGAAATCTATGTTTGAGCAAAATATAATTATCACTTAAATTTGAAATATTATATTAATATATATGACTCATGAATATATAAATCTAAAACTGAACATGTTAGTTATTAATATTGAAATGTAATATTTTTTCTCTTTTTATCGAACGCTCGCTTGTTCGTTAATATTTATAATTTTATATCACAGAATATACTTATGTTTTTCGACTTAAAGTTAGTTTCGCGCACTGGACACGTATGACGCAAACTAAGCATATCAGATATTAAAAAAATCAAGTTTCAATATTCTTACAATTGTATACATTAATGTATGACATATAATCTAATAATTATATTATCCTATTAAAAATCTTTGTACAGAGCAATTTGTGCGCTTTATTTCAGGGTTATTATGCTTTAATTACATTTAATTGTACATTAAAAAATTTGTAAACATAATTTCAATAATTTTATGTTCTATGAATGTACAATTAATAGTATATAATAATACAAATGTTAAAAAGTTATAATTTCCATTACACTATAAAATTATTCTTTCAAATGTAGTAATAAATTAGATGATGTATCAATAAAAAGGGAATTGTCATATTATAATCTAAATATAATCTTTTATAAAATAACATAAATCTTTACTATTAAGTTATTTGAATTAGCTGCTAGTTATTAATTAAAATAAGAATACTTATAATATTTGTTTTTAATTATTTTTGAGGTATTAATAATTATTTTATACTGAAACAACATAACAACCCTTTTACACAATTAAATATACATTAATTATTATTACTCTAGAAATAAACCAGAATAAAATATTACTTATGATATGTACCATTTACATTTTAAGAAAGAAATAAAATATGTTTATTTCTAAGTATATTTTTATTTTGCCTGAACATGTTTTGTTTTGACTTTTAAACATCAAATGAGCATGAGTAACTTATGTGTTTCATATGAATATAACACAAATAAGTTTTCGGAATTCGAAATAGAAGATCTTCAGTGTATCTTGACATTTTTCAAGTCATACGATCATCATTACATATATTAATTCTAGTGGGTAATTTTTTAAAGGTAATTTTTTTACATTATATTTTTTACGGTAAATTATCTATAATTGTATTATTTATATATTTTTTAATAATATTTTATATAAATATTTAAAAATAAAAGTAAAAAAGAGAAATAATGTTTAATTATATGTTAAATTATTATAATACTTTTTTATTTTACTAAATTCAAAATAATTTTTTATGTTATATATAATAATACTAATAATAATAATAAATAATAATAACGGTGAATAAAATATAGTTGTTCTAATTTAAAATATATTCATTTACAATTTAAACATAGTTTGCAATGTAATTTTTTATGCTTAAAGTCCTGTTAATTTTTTATGAATGTTGGTTGAATTCATTTTATAAGGTCCATTTAATCTTCTGTAAACTAATCAACATTCATTGAAGAGAAAGAACAATCAACTTAAAGAAAACTAAAATTTGGGACCTCTGTCATGAAGTATTATTATTTACCGATCGTTTATACAATAGTAATTAATTAAAATATTAAAATTCGAAGTTTCGTTTTGATGACAAAAACCTAGATAATGTTATTGAAAATTTTCTATTCAGAGACTAGAATTATATGCCACTTCTTCGTTGACAAAGCTATCAGTTTATATTCAATTAAATATGACTGTAAATTTTACATTATATTAATTATTTTTTAGATTCAGAAATCATACTTGCATGGCTACGAAAGAAATTATCAAAATAACATATTTTTGTAGCGAATATTGTCATACATACAAAAATTACCAAACAGCAAATGGATATATGTCAATTCCAAAGAATTCTGTATATTTGAATTCACGCATGAATTTAGAATGAACCACCATTTTTATTGGTATTTTGATGAGCTTAACATAAATTTAAAAATAAAACATCATAAAATTTCTTTGTATTGTTTAGATTAGAATAATTTTATAACTTTTAAAGAGCCAAGTAATTGGAGTAAAATATGTTTTATTTCACTACATAAATTATTCATGTAAAACGATATAAAACCATGTGTTCATTTGTTATAATTCGATAAACTGAAAAAGATTCATTCAATTCAAAATATGAATTAAAATACAATAATGTTACAAACAAAAAAAGTAAAAGTTATGCAATACAGTATAAAACTTATTATTTTTAAATTAATATTATATATACAAATTATTTGAAAAGTTTATCTAATCAATTTATCAAATAAGTCATCTTATCGAAAAATGATATATTGAAAATCTGGATTTAATTTTAATAAAGATAGAATAATATGCATAGACAAAAATTATGAAATACTTTTTTCAAAATATAGCTTACTAAAATAACATACATTTATACAAATTAGTATTTTAAATTTTATTTAACTTGAAGACTTGATTTTGTATATAAAAATATGTGACAATTATTTTAAGGGGGCTTTCGATTTAACATTAGAATAACTAAGTTAGCTAATTTGGCTCCTTATAAGTTTAAGAATATGCCATTTTTATAACTTTAGTTGTGAATCAAAATTCTTTAAGACTTTAAATATGTTTGATTGATTTTCGAAGTACATTAACAGTGAAGGATTTTATCTGCAACTAAAATTATAAATTATATCACACATTCTGAAACTCGTATAGAGTAAAATTGGTTGTCATAGTATGTCTAATGTTAACTAAAATATAAATTTTTGTATATATCTAAATTGATAATAATCTAAAAACTGTTATACTATTTGCCTTGAGTGAGATTTGGATTATTTATATATCAAAAATATCTTCCACCGTGCATTTGAACTTACTCTATTATGTGTAAAGTAGTGCCATGACGCACATATAGCACAGTGAAATAACTATTATATACATAAATGCGTATGTTTTAGAAATTACACGTTTGAAATATGATATACATATTTGAATATCGAATGATATACTAAAATTTTGTTTTGATGCACAATATAATAAAATAGCAAGTAAGCTCAGCATCCATGCTGTAATAAATAAAAAGAATTATAACTACTATATAATCATTTTATAAATTATATTTTCATTCGTGTTTGAATGTTTAAAAAGAGTTTAATATGTTTATATATATACATTGATACGTGAGGAAATCAACAAATAATGCACGCAAATGATTGAGATAAGGAAATAATACATAATGAATAGGAAAGTAATGAATTAATGACATTACTTACAATATTTTTTAGTATAAAAATAAATTGTTATATACACGATTAAAATTTAAATAAAATTTTGCTATCTATCTTACAGATATTATAAGCACAAGAACACTCTGCGTATCTGTGGCGTTTGACACTTGTGTATAAAAATTGGCAGAAAATTGATCTAAAGTTACATATATTTTGTTCGTATATTAAAGTAAATAAATAAAAATAATACATACATGTAATTAAAAAATGAATACCCCCTTAAATAAAGTTAAATTTATTAGATTATACTTATTAATTATAATAAATTAATATAATTAATTATCATCTCGTGAAGATGTTTATTGGAGACATGTAAAAGAAAATTTACTTGTTTCTAATAATTACTTTAACTCAGTTTAGAAAAAGTAATTTAAACAATGTTTAGTATTGTAATTATTTTTTTACAATAAACTGACTTTCGATAAATTGGTCTAGATTTAAAAATATTGTATTATGCAATGAATGCCTTGTGGCCGCGTACATTACGTAATTTTTTGCGCAACGCCGTTACTAAGTCGGAAGGTTGTACCACAAGAGAGACATCGCATCCAACGGCACCAAGTTTTTCACGAACACCACCATCAAAAATGTTTAGTGGTCTTCCATTGAGCTCAGTAACAGACCACGTTACCCTGCTGTCATCTGACATAGTTTGATCTACTGGACTGGTAAACAACGTTAACCCTGCAGTTTGTGCAGCTTCTGATACTCCAACGATTTCATTTTCCAGTACATCGATTCCAAAGTCTTCAGAATCCGAATTTTTTTTTAAGATAAGCACTTGCGCATGAGGTAGTCTTTTTACAACAACATCAACCTTTAACAAAAAATAATTAAATTATTATATAGTTTCTCTTACTTAAATAAGCAATAATCATTAAGTTACAAATTCATTTAAAATGTGTAAAATTACATTAATATTTAAAATAATAATCATTCAAAAAATCATAATTAATATATATTTATATACTTTATAAATTATATATAATTATAAAATATAATTTATAATAATAATACTTGATTAAGGTGGTTGTGTTGTTTTAACAAAAATGACTGATTTTGTTTTTACATATATGTAAAAATATGTTACATATATCATTGTTGATGACATTATTAAATTAATTACATACTAAACTTATAATTATATGATGAAGTGAATATTTTACTAGAAAAAACTAATTTTATGTAGATGACTTTTAAATAAATTGCATAATTTTAAATTTAAAGAAGTTAGTTAATTTATGAAGTCCCAGCAACAACTACCTTAAATGATTATATTTTATAATGTAAATATATTAATAATAGCGTAGTAGAATATTAATAATCATAATCAGAAGTTACAAAAGTATTTTCTTTTCGGTAAATTGTATTTACAAGAAACATTTATTTTAGTAACATTTTTATATTATATTGTTATTTGATCTAACAATTCTTTATTTTGTTTACTTTATACTTACGCGGGGTAAAGAATAATTTTTTAGAATACTTTTGATAGATGCAACATTTGTTGGAACAACACCTGCGACACTTAACACTAAGTCACCTATGTGTAGTACGTTATATAACAAAGGATGTTCACGTTGTTTCCAACCCGCTACCCTATAAAGGTCATAGTTTTATAAATTAATTTAAGTAATATTTAATTCATAAATTTTAAAAGCAACACTAATATATTAATAGTATATTGTATAACAATGACGAAGCAAGGGAGATTCCAACCGATCTCGAGCTATAGTCGAGTGTTGTCAAGTTCCCATGATACACATTTTTATAACAAGTGCACGGAAGTTAGCTTAAATTTTACCTGTTTATATCTGACATAATGTAGCCTATTATATACATTGATAAAATAACACAATTTCAACGCTAGCGTGAAAATAATAATTTATTTTACTCAAGTTTAGTAGTAGTTAAGTTGTATTGTATAGACAGATAAAACAAAGGCTTATTTTCATACAAGTGTAGTAAATATTAATTTTTTTATTAATCATACAAAAAAAATTGCAAAATATTTAATAACTAACCAGATTCCACCATATGTTTCTACAAAAGCGATACTGTCTTTACAATCTCTTCGTCCTAATTGCAACCGCACTCCAGCAGGGTGACTAATTTCTTTCTTTAATTGTGCCACTTGCTGCTCCCTAAGGGTCAGTAATCTACGTCCATTTCCAGTTGATCGAGGAGGAGGCAAAGGATGCCGAATTCCAGCAGCACTTCTATAGTCCATTAATGCAACATACCGCTCGTTGCCTCCATTACTTTGTTGCCCAGAATTTTGTTCATTAATATTCACCCGAGATATTTCTTCGATTGGGACGGAAGAAGTGGAAGACGATGCAAGGAAGATGCTTTCATAGCTAGAATTCTCGTTTGGTATTTGAATGGGTGTAGGAGAGGGTCGAGGACTCGGAGATGGATCTGCGGACCGCAACGCTTGAGTTTGAACACGAGGTCTACGTTCTTCTACATGGATTTCATCAAAAGTAAATACAGTTAAAGGACTGGAGTTTTCAGGAATATCTCGAATAGAGTTTGATGAAGTGGATGGTGTTGTTGTGTTGGAACTATTAGCTTGATCAGAAGATCTGCAAAATATTGTTTTATAATGAATTTAATTACAAAAAATTATGTATCCTAATATATATATATTAATCAAATATATATATAATTATGTAAAAATACATATGTCTGTCAGCTATTACTATGTACATAATGAATGGAGTTGTAGTTAATAGCAGTGTATATTTTGACTCATATATATATATATTCTGTCCCTTACCCATATATATATATATGTAAATATCTCAAATTTAGAATAAATAAATTTTTTATGTATCATTTCATTATAAGAAAACATGTTTAATTTATATTAATTATATAAGACATACATTTTAGTTATGTATAGCAAATAAATTAAACTCATTCATATTGAAGCAGTTTAAAAGATTACCCTGGAATAACAGGAGGTGGTGGTAAAGGACTTGTAGGATCTCTAGTTGCAATCCTTTCCGGACCTTTTGAATAGATATTTTCTTTTGGTCGAAGAATCTTCATATCAGTAAGCTTTCTTGTAACTACATGAACCCAATCACACATTGCTTGATACGTTGAAGCTGCAAGCCTGACAACACGATCATCATTAAAGTTGATACAAAATTCATAGTCATTTTTTTGTGTTGCACAAAGTGTTGGAGACAAATATAGAGCATTTCGTAAAGAGTGTGCCCATAATGGAGAATGTGTAGTAGCTTGTTTTTGGTCAATAAAACCCTCCAGTCGAGGTTCTGTGTCATCATGCACACAAAATGCTACCCAGAATCGGTTAAGTTCCTTATCACTTTTATCTACACGTCTTAACCAGCCATTTTTATGAATTTCACGAAACTGTACTGATCCTGTAATATTAAATTTTAAGTTAATTTAATGTAATTGGATTATTTTAAATTGTTCAATAATATATTACTGTTGTTAAAGATAGTTACAAATATATCATTCAGTTTTCTGAATATGTCATGTTTCTTGGTAATTATTTAATGATTATAAAACCATATAAAATCACATGGATTATGGAATTATATAAATTTTTTATACTAAAATTTTAATTTTAAATAAAGTAACTTGTATAATTATTTAAATTTCATATAGTATTGAAAAAAAATATATATTTTCTCTTGATTTTGATTTTTTGTTTGAAGATTTCTCATTAAAATTAGAAAAATAATAAACAATCATTCTATATCCATATATATGATTTACATAGACAGTGATTGTTCAAATTAAAGTTTAATAATTTTATAACCGAATATATAATTCTTAGTAATTTGACAATTAATATAATAATAGTATTTAAATATAGTTCAAAATGTAATATTATTTATGAAATATTTGAAAATATTTAAATATATTTTACCTTCTTCATCAACAGAAGATGTTCGAGCATCCATTGTTTGATCTCTCAGATTATCATCCGAAGTTCTTGCAAAATCTATTAAAAGCCGCACTGCTTGTAACATAACGAGTCACTTTTCTAATTAACTTGCATAAATTTTTTTTTTTGCTGACTTTAACAATCATGATAAATTTGATTTAAAAATTTTATTGTTTTAAATTATAGCAATGTGTAATCTACAGAATTCATTCACTTTACCATCTAAAAAAATTAAAATATTAATATTATTAATTTTGTACTATTTGCAAATATCTTCAAATTAATCATTTATTATGAAATCTTTTATATATTCTATATTTTTATATAAATCTTTAATTATATTATTATTAAAAAGAAGAATTTACTGATAATTTTCTACAATTAATTTCTAATAAAATTGTCAGTTAATTATAAATGAGTTAATAAATTGAGTTAATAATTTAATGAATTTCTTAATTTATATTAATGATATATTATATACTTTATATTTATACATTGTTAATATACATATATATTTATACAATTTAATATATAACTGAAATTATTTTAATAGATACAGTATATTTGTTTTATAAACAAATAAATTAAATATGTAAATATCATATAAATAAATGGAAATGCCTTATACAATGAAAGTGAAAACAATGCATTCTGAACCCTTACCTTGGATTTCATTTTACTTTTCCCTCTAAAATTCTGTCAGATCAACTAATATAACTGATAGAACTGATTACAAACTTCACATTCTCGACTTATTTGTTACTATTCTAGAAAATGCACTACAAAGTTCACAACATTCCATTAACAGTGCGTATTTGCATGTTTTTAACACGCCAGATGCGAAAGCTTGTGGCGATGACATATATTTAATTTATGCGTGCACAACTATCCTCACACGCGTGAGAATTAGTGCACAACGTCCAAAATATTTTCGTTTTGGAACTTTTGTTTTGCTCCATTATTGTTAGTTTTTACTCTTAAAAGATTCTCTTATCAGAAACTCGTGTAATAATTTTTTTATTCGTCACCGTTCTTGTAAAAACAACAAAAACGTATCGGTTCGTGACAATATTATAACACGATCAAATCGACGTCGACGGTCTTGTTAGTTTTGTTACACGAGAAAACGAGCTGCGCATGCTCGCCTTGAATTGCTTGAATAGATGTACCCGCTACGGCGCTACCACTATCCCACTAGCCGCTACTCGATGGCAAAATATTTATTCGAATGATATTCAAAAGACATAGCTTTACATTTATTGTCATTTTATATCATATTTTAATTATTATTAATCATTTTTAGTAAATTTCTTTTAAAATTGAATTTAAAAGATTAAATATGGTATTTATATATTTGAAAATAAATGGTATATAATTTACTGATCTGCATAATGGCGCGAAATTCAAATACTTTTACTTTTGACAGGAAATAGTGATTTTATTTTTTCTATAAAAGCATTGAATTTAAATGTAAACTTAGTTTTATGTTCAATAATCAATTAAATGATATTTGTATCATTATATTAAATTTTTTACATCAGTTGAAAAATTGTAATTTAGATGTAATTAGATCATTATAATTATAAACCCTATAATTTTTTTCATAAAAATAAAAGTATTAAATAAATGAATATAATAATTTATTAATTACATGATGATTATGAAATACAGTTTGTATCATATTCAATAATCTAAAAATTAGTATTGAATATATATAAAATAAAATAAATATACTTTTTAAAAATTTAATTTTAACATTAAAGTTGAGGTTTGATTGTTGTTTCATACCACTAGAATTCATTTATGGTATTAGAATAGTTTTTTATATAACTTATAGTGATAAAAGACTTAAATTTATTTAATAGGAAAATAAGTACAATACAAGCATTAAATAATAGTCTAATATATTATACATCCTCTTTTTATTAATTTAGTAGTGTTATGTATTAAAAAACAAAAGTAGTACATTACATTGAAAGTCAACTTTTGTTAAAAAACTGAATCATTTTCTATAAACGCATTAAGTAATACTTATATAAAAGAAACTATTTTATTGTAAAATTTGTAAAACTTATATTATTTTTTCTTATTATAGATAAAATTAAATTGATTACATAAATCTTAAATAATGTGTAAAAAATTAAATTTAACATAACATTTAACATAATATGTATTTAATGGTATGTTAAATTAGTTTTAAATATTATGTAAAAGAATAAAAAAATGTAATAATTAATAAATAAAAATTATTTAAAGGTCATCTACATAAAAGATACAAGTTAATAATATGAATTCTATACAAAACGATTGATTTTGATTTATAATTTAATAATTATTATTCTTCGGATTTACTTTAAATAATGATAATTTAGTTATGTATCATAAAAAACTATAAAATATTGTAAAATAATTTATTTATAAAGTATTATACACATTAACATTGCGTAAGCATCACCATATCATTTTCTATTACAATATTATTCATTTTTTTTAAAGTCTTCTCAAATTTTATAATTGCTTTTTCTTCCGACTTGTTAGTATAACTATGTATATAACACCCGACAACTTTTTTTTGCAATTTCTTTAATG